>JAPDVR010000007.1:49230184-49525184 GCA_026230005.1 Gila orcuttii | reverse complement strand
TTTTTGCGATAAATGGGAGTTTTCGCGAAATTGACGTGTTTCCATTGGGCGTATTTTCAATTCACAATTTCAATTTGCGCAATTTGAAGGGTAATGGAAACGCGGCTAATGACGCTCTTCACCAAGCGCTTACACAGATACACACGGGAGCGTTTGAAAGCAAGCGTCTATCAGTGGATCGGTCCTGCTTGTGCTTTCAAAACACTTTCAAATACTTCCGTGTGCTCTCAAACGCTCCTGTGCACTGATCATTGTAGCCAATCACAGACATATCCAATTAATGCGTGAACCCAATGGCCAATTTCACGCGAGGGCGAAGAAGTTCCCCGCACAGATTTCGCTCGTGTTTAAGTTGCGAATGACACACAGTTGGTCGCCGCGCTGACCAAGCTTGGTTTGAAAGTGACTTCTGTGTGAGCTGTGCTATATACATCTATGGCCCGGATCACAATGGTTTCGGATCACAAGTGGACGACGCTAAATTCAGGTGTAAACGGGGTCTAAAACATTTTGAGCTTGTCCACTTTCGACAGCTTCCAGAGGTAGTTGAAAACACATTCGACCGGATTGCTTTCATAGTGTAAACGCTCATGTGGTCGAATGTGTTCAAACAGCCACAAAAGACCGTCTACTCTCCGTCTACTGATCTAATGCATAAACATTATGGGAAGCGCTCTAGTCAACCCTTACGAAAAATAAGTATACTTCAAGTTCATTTTATGAAGTATACTTAAGTAATGTTCAAGTATATTTTTAAGTATACTTTATGTAGTAAGCATTAAAGTAATAAAATTAAAGTAAATTCCTATGTATACTACCAGTGGACTAGCCTACTCAAAAATTCAGATACGCAGATTTAGAAACATATCTGTTTTATATCAATATTCTAATCAATGTTTTCAAACAGTGTAAGTTTCATAAGACTGTATATGGAAACCTATGTAAAAAGTATATTTAATAGGCTACTCGATCAAAAGAGTTAACACAACTACAAGCCAAGTATACTTTGAATGCTTAATTATACTTTTAAGTATATCTCGATCAAAAGATTACAGGCCAAATATACTTGGACTTTTCTCTCAGTATAAGTCAAGTACACTTAAGTGTAATTTTAAGTATATTTCTGAGAAGTACATAAAGTATATTTCTGAGAAGTACATAAAATGTAAACTGAAAGTATATTTTCTTATTTTCTAGTTTTAAAGAAGTATACTAATAGAACACTTGAATAAACTTCTTTTTCGTTAGGGAGACCAGATTTAAATTTTGTCGGCTGGAGAGTAGTTTGTTTTGAAGAGGAAAACACACCAAGCACAATATTCTCTCATCATTCCTGATTTCTAACACACACTCACAGTGTTCATGATCTTGCGGCTGTCAGAGAAGAAACTAAGTCATGTTCATATGTAAATTACGCTCGCTTAGTTTGTTCATTAGATTGAAAGGTAAAGAAAAGAAAACATACATTTACCCGCCCATGACCCACCCTCGAAGAAATCAGGACAAAAGTGACGGATTAAAACACCAGGAGTAAACGGGAATGTGTCTCCCTCATCTACTTGTGATCTGATTGACCAGACCGGATCTTAAAGGCCCGCTGAAGTGCCCTGATTCAATGTGTGGACGTAATTTCCTCTGAAACAGGAAGGCAGGGCGGGGTATATTGATCAGCTCCGCCCCTTTTTTTTAAATAGCCAATAGCGTTTAGTTTATATCACAGCTCGGCCAGAGCCGTTGAACTCAGTAAAGCCGCAGTTTCCTCCTAATCTCCTCCATATCACACATTATGTGCAGAATTCAAACGGGTCCGATACGATTTCTGGTCTGCGGCGACTTGATCACATGATCCTCTCTGTGCTGTCGTGTCTCTGGACCGGAGGTGCAGCGGTTCACGTGACACTAAAGAACCAGACTTCATTCGCCCTAATGGAAAGCATATTTACACTGTCTGAATCGTTCCCTATCCCCTATATAGTGCACTATGTGCCATTCACCATGTAGAAAATAGTAAATGTGTGATCAAGTGACCAATTTCAGCCACAGCTTCAGCATCAATAATGTAGGAGGCGGAGCTTCAGATTCTCGAGAGCATTTGATTGTTTTTTGCACAAAAATCTTGCACTGAGATTATATGAGGACCTCTGGGAGAAAATCTAATAGTAACAAACATTTTTTAATATTGTCTCTTTAGTTCATTCCAATGCCGGTGCTGTATGGAGTTTTCCTTTACATGGGTGCGTCTTCACTAAGAGGAATACAGGTAAAGAAACTGCAGACAACATCTGTTTATCTTACACTGTGTCTTAACCAGATGTGAAGCAATGCTATGACGTGATAAAAGACAACTTTTACATGTTAATCAGAGTTTTAGTCATAACCGGCTGCGATGGCAAAATACACAACGATTCTATTTTCTATAGCTTTTTTCTAGATCCACAACAATATTCAAAACAGATTTATTTTACTATCATTGATATACTATTACAGTTTTTATTCATATTCATATTTCTGTTTTTATTTTTTAGACTGAAGATTATAATTTTAGTAAATGTTTAGCTTTTTTTGTCATTTGTAGTAGTTATTTTTTTAAAACAATGTCAATATAATTTTTACTAATTTATATTTCAGTTTAAGTTATTTTAGCACATCAAGATAAACTAAATTAAAATGAAAAATGTATAGTTTTTATGTTTTATTTCAGTTAACGTTTATTTATTTTTTTAGGATTTAAAAAAATACTTTTACGTAACTAGAATAGTATAAATTCATTATAAAAATGAATGTGAAAGTGTCATCCACCTTATTTTACAACACGGAAATAAGGTGTTTTTGTGAATGTGTGAGACTATAGGGAATTAATGAGAAAAGAAAAATATCAAATTCCAGTAAACTGTAAAACTTTTTGCGCTACAAAGCAGCGTGTTTATAATTAAGACAATACATTAAAATAATATAATAAGAAATAACAGTTTGCAATATCAAGCGGCATAGCTGCTTAAAATAACTGAAGTGAATGACAGCGGAAGCCAGACACATTCAAAATACTAATGGCCTGAAAAATAAGGTGCATGCGATTTTATTATTTTACATAACTTTTTTTAAGCCTAAAAATCACACTTTTAAATTCAGGCTAATTCATATATCCAGTTTTTCCAAAACTGAGGCAACCTTGACAAACAGTTGAACTAAAGACAAAAACTGTTGAACTAAAATGAGAAAATTTGTTGTTGTTTTAGATTATTTTGATCATGGTCATCTTGAGCCCTTTTTGGAAGTTTTCATATATACATATTTGTCATCCTCTTAGTTTTTTGATCGTGTGCGATTGTTCGGGATGCCGGCTAAACACCAGCCAGACTTCATTTACCTGAGACACGTCCCGCTCAGAAAGGTTCATCTGTTCACCGTCGTCCAGCTCAGCTGTCTGGTTCTCCTCTGGGTCATCAAAACCTCCAGGGCTGCCATCGTCTTCCCAATGATGGTATATGTTTAACATATATTTCACATATTATACTTATATTGCTAATACTGACCACTGTATGCAAGTGTAAGCAACTCATTTTATCCATCGTACAGTATATTTCTGAAAAAATATAGAGAATTCTTATATAGAATGTATAGAATGTTTAAAAAAACTGAGAATTCTTGCAACCAACCAAGTTTATTTGCAACACCAAGTCAAAGGTTTACATACTAAATCTCCTCTCAATCCATTAAAATGTATAGTTTTAATTTAGTGAATAAATTCACAGGCATAAAACTAATCGGAAGGTTTTAAGATCATGTAAACATATAGTCAGTTTCTCTGCTAGTGTAATTGCCTCTCTTAACTGTCTTGATGAATGTTTCTTGTGAAATATGTGATAATTGAATTAGTGATTTGCTCCTGGTAGGTGTTGGCGCTGGTGTTTATAAGGAAGCTGCTGGATGTTTTCTTCACGAAGAGAGAGCTCAGCTGGCTCGATGACCTCATGCCCGAGAGCAAGAAGAAGAAACTGGATGATGCTGAGCGAGAGGTGAGCTTTACCATTCACACGCAGAACAGAAAGAGTAAATGAAATGCACAGAAGTGCCAGACTCGAAGAGTGGAAGAGGGGTTTAAAAGACTGTTCAAAAAGTTTTGTTTTTGTATCTAATGCTCACCAAGGCTGCATTTATTTGATCAAATATTCTAATATTATGATTTGCTGCCCAAGCACAATTTCTTATTATTATCAATGTTGAAATCAGTTGTGCTGCTTCATATTTTTGTTGAAACCGTGATGCATTTTTCTTTGGGATTCTTTGATGAAAAGAAGGTTCAAATGAACAGCATTTATTTGAAATAGAATATTTTGTAACATTTTAAAGATTTTTACTGTCACTTTTGATCACTTTAATGTGTCCTTACTGAATAAATGTTATAAAAGAAATACATTTTGATCCCAAACTTTTGAATGCAGTGTTCTCTGTTGGATTTGAGCGGTATGACATTCACTCATGCTTTTATTGATATTAAGCCTTATTTATTAAACATGAGCAGAATACATTTCATAAATCCAAATGTACATAATTCATTGGATAAATAAATCACGTGATCACTCAAGCGGCTTGGCAAAGCCAGGCTTTCAGATTTCATAAACATAAACTATACATGTGAATTACTGTAAGTCTTGTGTGCATTTGTTGTTTTTCCAAATACTTCAAATCAAAGTTTATAATAATTTGATTTATCTGGGAGCTGGCTGGCTGTAATGCATCAGAACATTTTATTGAAGACATTTTTCAAATCCCTATGTAGAAATAGAACGGGAAAAACACATTTCTCTGTTGTACAGAAGCAATTTAGTGAGTTTGCTACTTTTATCTAATGCATTCATGTCAAATAGACTTTATGTGCAGAACATTATATTTCATATTGTTGTACTTTTGTTGCTAGGCACCTCTAATCCATCATATAATTGAGATTATTACATTTTGCCACTGAAATAACCCCCATGCAGAATTTGGTGACTTTTTGCCACAGAGCGACAACGCTGTTTTTAAGAAGAAAAATAGATAATAGGGGGGATAATAACCTGCTACAAAAACTTGACTGTTTGGACCCATAAGACCACAAGTAATTAGTATTTGGAAGATGATTTCTATATAACTGAATGATTCAACATGACTGCTGGTTGAGTTTATTTATATAAGCTGAATGAGAGGAACAGGATGAGATTTTGAGAACTCGCGGAGGTCCTGCTTTAATGAGGAGATCTGATTTGTGCTCCAGTTTTACAGTTTGTTTTTCCTGCATTCAGAGACTTTCTGACCCCCTGGCAAATAATCTCATGTTTTACTCTTGCTAAAATTGCCATGATTCGTTTCTTATAGAGGGACCCCGATTCACCCACCTCAGTGTCTCAATGCATTCGTTTCATGCCAAACAAATGGAACATGAATCGATCTGCCAAAATGTCCTTCAGCAAAGTTATTTAATCTCAAAGGGTCTCTGAAGTTCTCTTTGGCTGGACGGGAATAAAACTCTCTCTCTCTCGCTCTCTAACTCTCTCTCTCTCTCTCTCTCTCTCTCTCTCTCTCTCTCTCTCTCTCTCTCTCCTTCTCTCTGTGTTTACTGCCAGGAGGAGCAGAGTATTTTGGCAGAGGAAGAAGGAATCGTACAAGTGCCATTGGAGGGACATTACAAGTATGGACCAGATTTTCCTAACTTATTCTCACAATAGCAGGCAATACTAGTTTTTGTTGGCTTATTAAAACAGTAAGGCCATAGTTTCAGTGATATCCATGGGTTCCGTAAAACAGGACTTTGAGTGCAGTATTTTATTTTATTTAAAAAAAAAACAGCAATAGAATCAGAATGTGCACAAACACACACTCTTCTATGGGGTTCTACTATAGAGAACTCGTGTTCTTGACTCAATTTTAAAGAATCCTTTTTGCCAAAATGAGAAATGTCTTAAATGAATGCGTACTTTCATATTTAATGGGTTATTTAAATGTTTTCTAGTGATAAAGGTTTTTTTTTATTGTAACTAAATTCATAAAATGATCCAGTGCGAGGTTCTACTGTATATATGAAGTGCCTGACAGAACTAAATCATAATTAAAAAAACAGCATTTTTCAGGCTGGATCAGCCAATGCACATGTGCAGTCTCAGCGATTGGCTCTTTTATTTAGAAGGCGGGGCTTATTCCACCATATTGCGTGTTGCACTTTCTCCCATTCATAGTAATATGAGTGCACCATCTTTGCATATCTAAAGTCTTTGGTATGGATACTTACAGTACATACATACATACTTTACATACATGCACAAGAGAATAGAGGGAACTAAATCAAGAAGAAAGTTATATCAATTCAAGAAATAATATAAATCTAGAAAAATTACAGTTACAAATCTACAAATCTTCGTTTTGAAAAAAGCTACAAATTATAAATATTAACATTTATTAATTAGCGATTGTCAAGCATTCACTATTATATTACAATTTTTGAGTCTGAATTTCATATTTTATGATTGTTTTAATGCACACACCTGAATATTAATGTCAGATTTCATGTTATATTTATATGATATTTCTTTTCAGAGATGATCCTTCTATTGTCAACATTACTGATGAAATGTCCCGAGGCTCCTTTGGAAGTACTTGGAACACCGCCAACTCCAAAAATGATCCAAAAAGGTTCTGATTCATTTTCATATGAAATGTTTTTGATATCTTTATGCAACCAGCAGCCACATGATTTGAAAAATCATTAATGTTTATGGCTCTTGGCTGTAAACAGTGTGGAATGAGTTACATGCTGAAGTTTAAAAGTCACTGTATGATTTATAATGTTATAATTTATAATGGGATCTCAGTTTGTCTTGAAAGGAAGATTGGAAAAAAATGAAGACGAAGTGGAGGTTTGTTGTTGTTGCACTTATTGCGTCGCCAGGTTCTTCACTCCTATTGATTTTTTTTGGGTATTTGATGCTGTCGTATGAGAAGTTGATCGCAGCGGTCATTAATCGCCTGTTGGTGAACATGTCAAACTAGCGATCAAAGACTTCAGATTTTGGACTAGGATCAGAGGAA
This sequence comes from Gila orcuttii, assembly GCA_026230005.1. Classification (NCBI taxonomy): domain Eukaryota; kingdom Metazoa; phylum Chordata; class Actinopteri; order Cypriniformes; family Leuciscidae; genus Gila; species Gila orcuttii. The sequence goes on along the minus strand of JAPDVR010000007.1, from coordinate 49,518,122 downwards.
TCTTGTAGGATTGTCAAAATGTGTTTCAGACAGCCGAATCGTACCGTGTGTATCCGGCTTTATTCAAATCAGTGATGCTTGCAGAGTTCAATTTGAAAGGTCCATATTAATTTATCATTATTTTACTGTTATATTTACAGGGATTGTAGACAAAATATCTGTCACTTAGGGTGTGTTAACACTTGTTCGTTTGGTTCATTTGGTCCGTTCCAAAAAAAAAAACATTTAGTCCTGGTCCTCTTAGCGTTCACATTGGCATTTTACTACCGAACCTAAAGGCATAAGGATGTGTTCACAACCTGATTGACTGGCTTTTTATTACATATATTTTGCAACAGAACTTAGTGAACGTCCAAAACAATGCTGTTTGCTGTGCTAAAAGTGCTCTTTGTATGTGCGTAGTCGATATATGATGGTATTTTGACCAGCTGAGAACTCGTGAAGAGGTTATGAAATGTGTTAGGAGTCAAAACAGTGTCAGGAATCCCTCCGTCACTCACACACATACAACACACAAACCAAGATCTGCTGTGAGGAGACGCAGTTCTGATGCCTGAACTGAAAAGTGACAACATCATGAATATGACGAGAAAAAACTGGTACGCTTGAGCTGTCCTGTTTGGAGTCTCATCTTCCTGTTTTTGGTTCGTTTACATGTCTTTGGTCTGTGTTGCGTTCATATTTCAGTCGAACCGCACCAGAGTTTGTTTGGAAGTGGATCGAGACCCATCTTTTCAGGGTGTGTTCACACTTGGCATGTTTGGTTGGATTAAAACGAACCCTGGTGCGATTGCTCTGTTAGTGCGGTTCATTTGAATAAGTGTGAATGCTATCATCTGAACCCTGGTGTAAAGATGGGTCTCGATCCGCTTCCAAACCAACTCTGGTGTGGGAAAATAGGAAGATGAGACTCTAAAGAGGACAGAATACTCAAGCATGAGGTTTTTTTTCTCGCCATAGTCGTGATGTTGTCAGTTCATTACAGGCATCAGAACCACGTCTCTTCACAGCAGATCTTGGTCTGTGTGTGTGAAGGAGGGATTTCTGACACTGTTTTGACTCCTTTACACATTTATGGTCAAAATACCATCACATGTAGCAAATATTACTTGGAGTAATATTTGCTGACCAGCTGACCTTCACAGACCACATTACAAAGACAGCTCGATCATGCAGGTTTGCATTGCACAACATCAGGAAGATCAGGCCTTTCCTAACTGAGCAGCATGCAACACAACTTCTCGTCCAGGCCCTGGTTATTTCTAGGCTTGATTACTGCAATGCTCTTCTGGCTGGACTTCCATCATGTGCAACTAAACCTCTACACATGATCCAGAACGCTGCAGCCCGTCTTGTCTTCAACGAGCCCAAAAGGTCCACGTCACTCCTCTCCTCATCTCTCTGCACTGGCTATCACTCGCTGCTCGCATCAAGTTCAAGGCATTGACGTTTGCTTACAGATCGACCACAGGCTCAGCTCCCTCCTACTTTCACTCGCTCCTACGTGTCTACACCAAGCGGCAACATTCTAATCTGAAAAATGAAGCCTACCCGGAAGTGCGAAAAACTGCAATACATCGAAAATCCGCCAGGGGCAGGTCCCAAAAGGGAGCAAATGTCCATAGACCCCCATGTTAAAATGTCCATTTTCACAGCATAAATTCATGTTTTTACAGGTTGGTCCCATGGACTTTTATTGTATTTTTCGATAGGTTCCGAGTGCCTGACAACTGTGAGGGGGGTGAATTTTTTTCTAACTCGTTAGTTTAGATCGTATTTAGATATAAAATGTATGACAAATAAGGGCGTGGTTAACTTTGATTGACAGCGTGATTGACAGCTGATAACGGGCTGCGCCGAGTGGAATTCCTAAAATTTGACGTCTCGGCCATGATCTGACACAACACATCATACCACCTCTGTATCCTTTCTGAAAAGATTTTCAAAGATGGCGCCGCCCATACCATATAAACGACCTCAAAACCGTTCTTCAGAAAGTCTATGGGTGACGCTTTGTCCATATTTTTTACAGTCTATGGTCTACACCCCTATCAGAAACCTACGATTGGTCAATGAGCGACGGCTCGTGGTACCATCTCAGGGAGCCACAAAATCACTCTCCAGAACATTCTCATTCACGGCTCCATGCTGGTGGAATGAAGAATCCCTGACAACATTCAAAAGACAACTGAAAAGTAAACTTAACTTAACATAAAAAATAAAATAAAATAAAAAAACACTTTTCCTTTTCCTTTAAATCCTCCCTTGTCTGGCTTATGCTACTCTGAGCAATGCCTGAACTTTGTATTTTGAGCACTTCTTGCGTTGTTTTTGCCTCTTCACAATGACTTGACTTGTCTTTAGTCCTCAGTTGTAAGTCGTTTTGGTTAAAAGCGTCTGCTAAGTGACTAAATGTAAATGTAATGTAGCTACGTACATACAAAGAGTGCATTTAGCGCAGAACACAGCATTGTGTGGATGTTCAGTAAGTTCCATCTCAAAATAGGCAATACGTCATAAAAGCCAACCAATCAGGCTGTGAACATCCCTATGCCTTTATGTTCGGTATCTTTAGGCTTATGTGATGAAAATGCCAATGTGAACACTAATTGGACCAGGGGGCTGTTCCATAAATGAAGCTTAGAAAAGCGGGGATTAAACTCCAAAACCGGACTTGAATGAGCCTAACAAATAAGTTGGGGCTAAAGTGGCTCCATAAAAGGTAATTGAAGTTCACGCAATCTCACTAATTTGATCCAGGTTTATCTAGTCTAGATAATTGCGTGTGCACGCGTTTCTGAAGCAGCCCTAGAGGTCGATCGTGGATCAAATCGATCCACCATCAAACAGCGTATATTTTGTGCTGTTTTAGCGTTTGTGACATGTTTTTGTCCCCAATCAGTGCAAAAATTACATTTTACAGTTATATTCTCCATCTGTAAATGTTAGAAAGTCGTGCAAATGTATCAATTTTGCTGCTAATCTTCATATTGAACGAGCGCTGCTGCGCGCATGCGCGCCAAATAGGAGCGCAATAATTCTGACTAAAATATACATTTTGCTTGGAAAATTAATATGCAATATTTTATAACACTAGAAATATCTTCTAATTATTATAATTTCTCTTTAGGATGTTGGATAAGTTGCAGTGAACTTCTAGCTCATTACACTCATATATTTTATACTTCTAATAAAAAAAAGAAATTGAACAGAAGTAGCCTAATTCAGGGAAGATTTTTTTTAAGAAACTAAATATATAAAGATACAAAATATAGTTTTGGGTATAGGACCTATGCTACTTTATAAAGATGATATATACTTATTTAGAATGCTGAGAATTACAGCTTTTAATGCAATCATTTTTTTGAGAAAGCAAGAATCCCCAGTTTTAAATGAGTGGTTAGATTTAGTTTCTAAAGTACATTATGGAGAGGATAACATTAAATTAAGAACAAATGTATACATTTTGAAAAGATATGTGCAACTCTAAAATCAAAGAATATTCCATAAAATAAAGGAATATATATTGGCCTACATTAACTACATTTTTATGTAACCTTCCCTTTTATTTCTAGTTATTTGTTATTTTATTTATTTACTATAAAATATTTGATATTTAAATAATATTACTTGAATAACTATTAGGAATTATGTGTCATTCACATATATCAAACTCTTATAATGAATGTTATATTTTTATTAATATTTATTTATTGTTTTATTTATATGTATGTGTTGGTATTATCACAAAAGAAAAAAAAGTAGAAGGAAAAATAAGGAATATTTATTGGGGGAAAATATGATGTCTTTAAAGGAACTGTCGATTTGTATAATTGTGTTAAATGTGTTTGAATTGAAAGACATAATAAAGTACATAAAAAAAAAAAATAATAAAAAAAAATATATATATATATATATAAGAGACAGTGTAGAGAAAGAATTCTCTGATAACCGAGGCACTCCTTAATTAAAATGTCTTTATTACAAAAATGACATGTCCTAAACGGACAACTTTAAAACGCCTTATATATGTGTCTATATTGTCTATATTGTAGCCGTATTTAAGTTGATTTTCTGTATACTGTGTATTTATAAAGTCCAATAATGGTATTAGAGACTGTCAGTGGTAATATCATTGTGTTCTTGTCGGTCAGTGTTGAGGATCTGTGTAACAACTGAGGCTTAGCCTGACAGTTAGCCTGCCCTGGACCAGGCTAGTTTCCCAGCATAAGTTGCCAGGGTAACTGAGTTTGAACTTTTTTAAGTTTGATTTATGAAACCGAATCTACCAAAAATAAGCCTGACTAACCGAAATAAGCCTGGCTTATACTCTAATCTTGGTTTATGGAACAGCCCCCAGGACTTTTTTTTTTTTGGTCCGGACCAAACGAACCAAGTGTGAACACACTCTCAGAGTCTCGGACCACTTGTTTGGTTCAGATGGCAACGTTCACACTTATTCAAATGAACAGAGAAATCGCACCAGGGTTCGTTTTAATCCAACCAAACATGCCAAGTGTGAACACACCCTTAGTTTTCTGTGCATTAACTTTAAAAAAATGTTTACTACACCTTTAAAGGTCATTGTTTGGAAACACGTATGTACATATTGGACAATTATTTTGCATGATAACCCATTTAGATTTAATTATTTATTCTTTCTTTTTTCTTTGTCTCCTTTCCTAAGCTTGTAGAGGCTGAGCCCCCAAAGGTAAGTGTTCTCATAGCAACATCCCACGTCACTTACGGATCTCGTCTCCTCTTTCTTCGCATGGCAACAAGTATTTTGACCAAATTGGCGGCGTTGATTGTAATCCATCTGGAACAGACATTTACCATTATGTGTCTCTCCAAGATTGTTTGAATTCACCCCAATTTTCCAACCCAGTTAGTCAGTCGAAAACAATAAATCATTCACATCTCTCTGGAAGTGTCAGACAAAGATAGACAGCATGTGATCGTCTTTTGTTGTTGTTGTTGTTTTTTACTACTTGGACAACAAAAATGTCTAATCAGCCGTGAACATGAATATGTGTCCGGTCTGCTCATTATTATTAATATTATTATTATTAATTATTATTATTAAGATCATGTGCAGTGAATTCAGAGGGAAATATTCTGCACATAGTGTATTTTACATGAATGCATTAGATAAAACTAGCAAACTCACTAAATGGCATCTTTGCAATAGAGAAATGTGTTTCTACCATTTATTTTATTCATTGGAATTTGATAATTTTCTTCAATAAAAAGTTCTGATGCATCAACAAAACCAGCCATCTCCAGGATAAATCAAAATACTATAAACTTTGATTTGAAGTATTTGGAAACACAACAAATGCACAAGACTTTTATGATTTTTGAGGGAATTAACTACATCCAATGATGCATTGCATATGTCTATCAAATAAGCAATGATGGAACAATATAAAATACCACATATTTGAAGTGCATTGCACAATATCATTTGCAATGCTTCATGGGAGCCTGTTTTAGTTAGTTTACTTTATTAGTTAATTTGTGGCGTCTACAGAAAGACTCTGAGCTAAAAATTGAAAGGTTGTTATTATTATAGTATATGTTTTTCTATTGAAAAAATGAATTGAATTGGCCAAACTGATAGACATTTAGTAAAAACAGTCATTACACACTGAACTCTTGCCATTTAGGTTAATTTGGGTGAACTAATTATCCTTTTTATGTTATTTTGCAGCCTGTCTAATAAGAGTGCACAAGAAGCGTCGATGTAAAGAAGAGATATGAGAATCTGACTTATCTGATACACTGTGTTCACACATGCATGCACACACCACACACACACACACACACACACACACACACACACACACACACATAAACACGCACACTTAAACTCTCACACACACTCTCTCTCTCTCACACACACACACACACACACAAACACGCACACTCACACACACACACACACACACACACACACACACACACACGCACGCACGCACGCATGCACACTCACACACACACACACACACACACACACACACACACACACACGCACACTTAAACTCTCACACACACTCTCTCTCTCTCTCTCTCTCTCTCACATATACACATACACGCACATTTAAACTCACACACACACACACACACACACACACACACACACACACACACAACTAGCTATCCAAATAGACTTCTATTGTTTTTTCAAGGAATAGTTCATAAAAATGAAGAAAATAAAAGAGATTTTTATTTTTAGGTGAACTATTCCTATAGTGACCAGTTGCATAAACATAGCCACTACATTAAGACTGTCTTGAGAACTAGTCTGATCAACTAGCAGTTAATTAGGGCTAATCAGTCTTACTTTTCTGGTTCAAAGCTTAGCTGGTTAATTTGTAAGACTAGTCTAAGCAGTTTATGCAAACGGCCACAGGTATTAATAATGCGAATTTTAATCAGAATAACCCACACACAAACTCTACCCCTAACCCAACTCCTGAATGAAAACCTTTCACAGTTGTGTTATGCTTAAAACATTGTTTGCTTTATGAACAACTTATCAATGAGTTTTTACAGATTTAACTAACTTATGGAGACATTATCCAGCATTTTTGTCCTTAAAGTATGGGTAGTTTTCAAGTAAACGCACATGTAAAGCTCCCAGTCTCGTCTCGTGTTTCTGTATTTTTAAAGTATATCACAATGCTAAGCTTTTTCTAGCTTCTAGGTATAAAGCCTGTACATACATAATAGTAATACCAGCAAATAAAGCGGAGACATTGATTGTGTGTGAAAGATGAGGAGAAAGTGTGGCAGGATTTTAAACTTTTATTTTAAATGCTCTCTGAAGTATTTTATAAGTTTTGTATTTTTGAAAAAGTATTCCTCCACAACTTTCACACCCCTAGAGGTGCAGTTTTAAACAAGCACGTACAATATCTACAGTAGGTGAGAAATTAGTTTATTCATTTACAGGTTCACTGTAAGGCTGAGCGATACAGCTAAACGAAGGATATTTTTCAGCTTTTTGACGATATATCCAATAATGCCACCATTGTGTCCTCGAGCAAGACCTGCAAATATATATATATATACCTGCAAATATATATATATATATATATATATATATATGTATATATATATATATATATATATATATATATATATATAAAAATCTGTATTTTGCTGAACGCTTTGCATTTATGCAATGGAGAATTAAATCTTAATCATAGAATATTAATTTGAGCTATTAATATTTTTTGCAATTATTTGTACTAAGAATGCTGCTTGTGTAAATATTATTTCCATCTGACTTCTCAAGAGTTCATAGCTCTATTTTGAAGGCTGTATGTTGATACTCACAATGCCAAAGCGTAAGTGTGTTTTCATGCTAATAATGATGTTGGAAGGACATCTGAAATCATATCAGCTGCACATCAGTAAACTGTCCTCTCAAAATTATTGTCTGTATTATCTCTTAAGCAATTGAATGCATTATCTGTATACTGTACTATAAATGCATCTTCAGATACAGGTTGCATTTCCTTTTTAAAAAAGCAATAGTGTTTTAGAAGTGTGGGTCTATCAAATAATAATTTTAGAATTTTGTTGCATGTTGAGTTCTTCATACAATCAATTATTTCCATTTAAAAACGTGTAAGTTCTGCCATTTATATTGCTATACATATTTATAACAAGAAAATAATTTTAAAATCATACATAATGTAATATTATATTATAACCATAAATTGATTCATATGTTTTGCTCTTATGTTTGTTTTGTATGGATTATAGCTTCACACTCTGATTGATTTTAAAAGACAAGATTGATTGTTATCATGCTAATATTTTCAGTTTATTCGGACTTAAGTCCTATTATATTTCTGGAGTAACACGTCTAGATCTTTTACTGTGTGTTGTTGATGTTTATGTAAATTATCTGAAATATCACTATATCCTCTCTCTGTGTGTGTGTGTGTGGTGTGACTTTGGGTTCTTATGTGGGCAATAATTGTTTTTTGGGGGATATCGCATACGTATCCTTCATTTGCACTTGTATTTCATATTTTAAGTTTTTGTTCCTGCTATTTCTTCTACAGTGAAATAAAAAGCTCTGCCATATGAATATGGATGTGTCCCTGCATGAAGTATATCTCATACCATGTTTCTGTAATTAACAGGAAGATAAATACTGCATAACAGTACAGTTGAAATCATAAATCAGTCTGACATCAGTCTCCACTTCTCACATGTTGAGATGGCTGGAAATTACATAGTCTTACTATTTCTCCAACACTGAGATGAATCTTTAATAAAGTGCACCTTCTCATATACACAAAGACAAACCTCCCTTCTCTCTCTTTCACGCTTTATAAAAGTGCCTTAAACATACCATGACACTAAATTACTGGTTTTGCTCATTTATTTAGAAAATAAAAGTTAAAAAATTTACTTTAAAGTAGCCTAATCCTATTTGACATATCAGAAGGCATTACCTGTGTGAATAAAAATCAACATAAATTCGGATATAATTAAACCAGAGCATGAATGCTGATGTCACATTCACACACATATAGGCTGAATAAATGATGATTTTAACAATGAATGATAAAGCTCTATATTGGGGATATACAATGCAGCTCATTACTTTGATAGGCCTATTTAATGTGATCCAATGTCATTGAAACAATGTACGTGTGGCTTAATGTACAAATTTTGGGGCCACCCTTACTGTATTTTTTAGTATTATTTACTATCAATGCAAAACATCCTCAGATTAGTTAATAATAAAGTTCCTGTACAAGCCCAACATAGAAGAGGGTATCATAAAAACTATTGGGATTTATGTGGGATTAAAGAGATTTGAATATTTGGATTTCCAAAGTATGGGGAAGAAAATGGTTTATGAAATTGGGATTTTCTTTTACAAAATACCCTTTTTATTTTTGGTTGCAAGTATAAACAGTCGTGGCGTGAACAGTGTGTGCTTGCCAATTTTGTCATGGGCCAAGCCAAGTTGAAAACAAACTGATGTAAAAAAACGGGTCAATTTGTTGACTTGTTTATTTTTAAATCATCTGTAGAATTTAGGGTTGCTATTAAATTAGCATATTACAAACAAATTGATAATGTATCTTTTTTCAAAATAAGGTGATGTGAGAGAGGCTTTAGTGACAATGAGCGAGGTTAGGTTTTAAATAGCTAAAATTGTTTTGTGTGTGTTTTGTATAGCCTTTTAGCTGTAATATTTTGGAAAATGGTGTAAATTAAAAGGGGTTTAAAAGTCAAAAAGTCATAGAAACTACTATTATTTATATACGAATACTTTGATAAGTCAGTAGAAGAATAGGTAGAAACAAGGTAGTAAAAAAAGTATATTAGTTTAAGAAGAAATGAAATAGTAAGTGCAAATTTTATGCATGTGCAAATCTTTAATATAAATAAATTCAATTGTACAGTAAGTCACTTTGGATAAAAATGAATGCCAAAATGAATATAAAGTGAACACTAAATGAATAAATGTAAATTGCCATATGAATAAGTTGCAATCTAACTATAAATCTATAATGTGAAGTCCCAATGTGAAGGCTGCGTCCTCCGAAGGCCGCATTTGAAGGCCGATTGCGTCACAGCGGCGCGACGAAGGCCGACCCAATTCAAAGGCTGCATCCTCGAAGGCCGCATTTGAAGGCCGATTGCGTCACCGCGGCGCGATGAAGGCTGTCCCAATTCAATTCCGCATCCTTCAAAGGCCGTATTCGAAGGCCGGTTGCGTCATCGCGGCGCGACGAAGGCTACCCAGATTCAAAAGCGACGCCAAATGCACCCTTCGTTTCCCCGTGAAAGGAAGGATACATAAATGGATCCTTCTCGGTCTATCCTCCCCCATCCTACCCCATAAGTCATTGCGCGCCGGTGACGACAGGACTTTTTTTTTAAAAAATGACGGATGATTGTTCTTGTCGCCTAGCAACTGTGACAGCTACCGATGACGAGCGGGAGTAACATTTGAACGGCACTTTTTTATATTCAACTGGGTTTTATATTCCCGTAGTACGGAGCCCAGAAAGTCTCCTGTTGGGGAAAAAAACAACCCGTGGCGACGGTTGTGCAATCCGTCCCCTCAGTTTATAAACTGTACTCACGAATTCTTAAACTGTTCCCTCGGTTTAACAAATCGTGCCCACGATGATTCAAACCAGTCCTGTTTAAGAGGAATGCTTTGCATTGTGTTTAAACTTCATTTTTTTAAATGGATAATTTCTTCAATTTTCTAAAACTCCATTTTTGGGAGAAAAAAGCTCAGTATAATAGAATAAGCAAAAAAATACTTCACATATAAAAAATAAATATAACACAAACACAAGGTTAGGTTTTATTATATAAAAATAAAACATTCATACATTATTTTATGATTAACATATTAGCCTACTGTCTTCAGTGAACTAATTTATAGTTATAATTATAAACACAAATAATAATAATACTAATTATCATTATTATTAGTAGTAGGCCTAGGCTACATTTAGGCTACATATTTAGAAGCCGCTTTTATATAAAAAAAAGGAACAAAGGAATTCGGCAAATGTCAGTCATAATACAGGTTAGACAATAATAATACAGGGCTAAGATTATCATAAATAAACAAGATTTTGAGCATATCCAAGTGTTTGTGTGGAGTGTGGAGGCGCGGACACTTGGATTTTTCTATCAACAGTGGAAACAACTTAAAATAGGCTACTCTATCATTTCTGGTCATACAGAAAATAATAATTCATCATTCGCAACTACTTGTATTTGTGCAAAAACGAACGGACGCAAAAGTACACGGACCCAACACTAACTTTTTCTACAAATAGCCTACATTATTTGAAATAATTAATAATATAAGGTCCGTGTACTTTTGCGTCCATTCGTTTTTCTTTTTTTAACCCGTAATTGAAAAACGAAAAAATTAACGATTGTTAGGCTATTTTTAAAACGCAAGTTGAGCACCAAAATTTGAATCTGAACTGTACACACCAAATGCTGCGCAAAAAAATAAATAAAAATATTGACGTATTTTCAGATTTTTGTTTATTACTTTTTTCTCCTTTATTAAATATTTGAAATATTCACAAATTGATAGGGAAAAAAATGTCGATATTACTGGTTTTCTAAGGCCAAATTAGAACCTGGAAATTAGATTCGAATTTGTTCGTTTAAAAGTGGACATTTCAAGCTTGTATATTGGCTATATTTTGTTTCAGTTCATTTTTGAGGCGCGCTCCAGTTCACGGAGATCATGAAAGCGCGCCTGATTTTTTCTTTTATTTTACAAAAGCACAAAGTTTTCTTGTTATTGTGAGTTTACACCAATAAAATTGTGTATTTTTATTTACACATAAAAAATATTGTGAGTACAGTTTATAAACTGAAGGGACGGATTGCACAGCTGTCGCCACGGTTTTGTTTTTTCCCACAGATGGAGGGTTTTTTCCCTCCATGATACGGGGTTTAAAAATATATTTATATTCATCATTTATATTGTCCATTTATGCTACATAATAAAAAGAATACACTAGCCTACAAAATCGCATCAAGGTAAGATATAAGTGAACATTTGAACCATATGCCCATGTATGTTTTCTTTTCTATTCATTACACTATTTACGTAAGTTAACACCCAATACTTGAACAGTTTAAAGTGTAATCTGGCAATTCAGGAAGCAGCTTCTGAATTGGGACGCAGAAAACCTCTGGCCATGAGCCGGCTATTAAAGCCGAAAATACATGACTGAAACATCCTCACCATGTCCTCCAGTAAAATATAAACAACATAATGTTTATTCAATTATATAAAATGATTTATCAGGATGGCAGCCGTAGGCTACTCTCGCACCGTTGCTTGGCGCCAGGAGCGGTAATCGGGAACACCTGCAGCGCAATTTGGGAATCATACGAAGGCTACACGCGAGCGTCCTTCGAAGGCTGGGTAGGCTGGGTCCTTCGAAGGACGCGTGCTTCGGAGGATAGAGCCTTCACATTGGGACAGCTACAATGAGAAGTATATCAGCCTGTTACATTAAAGGAATAGGCCGCACTTTTTACCCAATTAGAAACGCTCAGTGCCTGTAAATCACTTTGCATGCTTGTGTTTGCTGGTAGCTGGTTTGCTGGCATCTGTATTTGTGGGCGGGGTTTGCAGAGGGGTTTTCCACATTGGCTAAATGCAGCCAGCACCTGTTACTCATTATTGAGCGTTTGTGTTTACCTGGTCTTGTTTGGTGAGCGAGAAGACAATTCAATCGTTCCTGTTTACTTTAAATTACCAGGGTGAGTTGTTGCAAGTTGTTGTCATGGTTTCACAAAGGCAATATGTTGTTATTGGACAAAATGCGTTTGGCTTGTATCAAAATCTGTAACATAAAAACGACATTTCTAAATGTCCCATAGAGCTGTTAAGCTACATTCACTACAAATGTAAACATACAACCTCTTTAACGAGCTTTAAAGGGTTGGTTCACCCAAAAATGTAAATTATTTCATTAATTGATCACTCTCATGTCGTTCCAAACCCGTAAGGCTTTCGTTCATCTTCAGAACACAAATAAATATCTTTTTAATGAAATCTGAGAGATTTCTGTTCCTCTAGTCCATTGACAGCTATGCAACTGACACTTTGACGCTTTAAAAAGTTCATAAAGCAATCGTAAAACTAATCCATATAAATTGAGTGGTTTAGTCTATATTTTCTGAAGAGACTCGATTGCTTTATATGATGAATAGATTTAATTTAGGCTTTTATTCACATATCAACATTCATCAACTCGCACATCAGTTGTGGTAAACGGAAGCTCAAACATTGAGGTTCATTGTTGTGTTATGCATCACGTTTGAGCTTCAGCAACTTCAAGAACCAATGAGGTTCATTTTCGTGTTACGCATCACGTTTGAGCTTCAGCAAAAACCAATGAGGATCATTCTCGTGTTACGCATCACGTTTGAGCTTCAGCAAGACCCAATGAGGTTCATTCTCGTGTTACGCATCACGTTTGAGCTTCAGCAAGAACCAATGAGGATCATTCTCGTGTTACGCATCACGTTTGAGCTTCAGCAAGAACCAATGAGGTTCATTCTCGTGTTACGCATCACATTTGAGCTTCAGCAAGAACCAATGAGGATCATTCTCGTGTTACGCATCACGTTTGAGCTTCAGCAAGAACCAATGAGGTTCATTCTCGTGTTACGCATCACGTTTGAGCTTCAGCAAGAACCAATGAGGTTCATTCTCGTGTTACGCATCACATTTGAGCTTCAGCAAGAACCAATGAGGATCATTCTCGTGTTACGCATCACATTTGAGCTTCAGCAAGAACCAATGAGGATCATTCTCGTGTTACGCATCACGTTTGAGCTTCAGCAAGAACCAATGAGGTTCATTCTCGTGTTACGCATCACGTTTGAGCTTCAGCAAGAACCAATGAGGATCATTCTCGTGTTACGCATCACGTTTGAGCTTCAGCAAGAACCAATGAGGTTCATTCTCGTGTTACGCATCACATTTGAGCTTCAGCAAGAACCAATGAGGATCATTCTCGTGTTACGCATCACGTTTGAGCTTCAGCAAGAACCAATGAGGTTCATTCTCGTGTTACGCATCACGTTTGAGCTTCAGCAAGAACCAATGAGGTTCATTCTCGTGTTACGCATCACGTTTGAGCTTCAGCAAGAACCAATGAGGATCATTCTCGTGTTACGCATCACGTTTGAGCTTCAGCAAGAACCAATGAGGTTCATTCTCGTGTTACGCATCACATTTGAGCTTCAGCAAGAACCAATGAGGATCATTCTCGTGTTACGCATCACGTTTGAGCTTCAGCAAGAACCAATGAGGTTCATTCTCGTGTTACGCATCACGTTTGAGCTTCAGCAAGAACCAATGAGGTGATAACAATGATAACCCTAGAGCCTAGACCTACCCATCACAGAAAATGTTTACATTTTCAAAAAACATCACTTAGTATGATTATAAGCTGTTTTTCTCATGGGGACTAAAGTGGCGGATATAAGATTTCGGATATTGCCATCTTTGTGGGGACATTTTGTCCTCATGGTTTACCAGGACCACACACACACACACACACGTTGGTTTACCAGGACCCCCCCCACACACACACACAAACATATAGGATGATTATATAGGAAGCTGTCAAGCTCCAAATTGATGAAAAAATAGACCATATAATAATCATAAAAGTAGTTCCAAGTGCATCAGTCCTATATAGCTTGTGTAGTTTTTAAACTTTCAGGCAAGATTTTGTCTTGACAAACAACCAGTGTTACATGTATTAAAGTATATTTAGGTTCTCCTTTTAAAAAGAGTGAGCGTGCTGGCTTGAGTTGATATTTAGTGTTTTTATTTTATTGGGTGAACAGATGGTTTGTAGCATCAGCTGACGGCTCCGAGAGAGAGACCTGCTCCCAGGACGGACCGCCTCTCTGGCATCAGTGTCGTTTTCTCCGAGCTGAAGGACCGGAGACGTGCGGCCCCAGGATGCCTGACAGTGCTGGATAATTGACACATTTCCACAAGGCTTTGGTGACTCCCATCTTCTGTCAGTGTCATGTCAGATACGGTAAGGTAAGCACAAGTGACACATCGGGCCAGCGTTCAGCGCTGAAGTAAGTTCTCCTCAGGGATTATGGAGGAAGATCATTTGAAAAGGTACCTGAGTGGAGTTGAACTCTGAATTCTGTTTGTTATACTGACAGAACGATTGAAGCCATTTGACACATGGTTATTCTGTTTGATTGCAGTTGCTTTCCCACATGGATTGTGTTTGATTTGCAGCATTTGCTTGCGTGTCATCTTGACAAATAGCGTTATAACTGCTTATGAAGTCTGAATGTTGTATGTTTTCTCAAAGGGACAGTGAGGTAAATGTGTCAGATTCTTTTTGCATGGCAAATGAACTGAAGGTTATCCTCTTAAACTGCTTCTCAATGGGTTTTGCATTCAGTCAAGATTTTACATTGGGCAAGTGACAGTAGCAAAACTAAAGTAAGTGTCCAGTGTTCAGTGTTCAGTCAATATTAACATGACATAGACTGAACAGAAAAATGACCATTTTGGTTTTTGAATGTCTTGATTTTTAAATATGTCTACAAATTCAGGTATTAAGTAACTCAAAAAGCCAACAATTGAATACACAAAACACAATGTTGGTGCTATCTATTTTTAACCACTTTTATTCTCAACTGAATTTGATTTATTTTTTTACATAGTCTGGGTCGTATTTTTTAAAATTGATTTACAGGGTCGCTTAAAAACCAAAGGACCAAGTGCTTCATTTGAAGAAAGATTTATTTGCATGATTCGATGAAACTGACAGCACTAGTCATTATAAAACAGAGTATCGTAGAATATCACAGTTATGCAGGGTAGTGTTTGGAGAATCCTCACTCGCGATGCCCTCTCCCTGTTTTCAGCCAGGACACGAACTCTTTTGCCGCCTGGTCCTGCAGGTAGGAGCTGACATCACTGGTGTATGTGCCGTCTGCGTGGCGTCGTGTGGGAACTCTGGGGGAGAAAGCATGTTTGCTTAGAATGGCTGATATTCTTTGTAATAAAACTACAGGTGAAACTCGGAAAAATTAGAATATCGTGCAAAAGTTATAATTTTGATGATTATGGCTTACAGCTTATGAAAAACCCAAATTCAAAATCTCAGAATTTTTTAAATACAGAAATGTCGGTCCTCTGAAAAGTATAATCATGCATATGTATTTAGTTATATGTACTAAATGTATTAGTTTCACCTTTTAATTTGAATTACTGAAATAGGCTACATTAACTTTTGCACGATATTCTTATTTTTCGAGTTTCACCTGTATATACATTTATACTTCCGTTTGAAAATGTTTTTTTTATTGTAAAGACATTTATAACGTTACAAAATATTCCCATTTCAAATAAATGCTGAAAAAAACGTTCTATTCATCAAAGAATTCTGTAAAAAATGTATCACGGTTTGCATAAAAATATGAAGCAGCACAACTGGTTTTCAACATTGATTTCTGAAGGATCATGTGACTGAATACTAGAGTAATGATACTGAAAACTTCAGCCTTGATCACAGGAATAAATTACATTTTGCAATATATTTAGAATAAAAACCAGTTATTTTAAATTGGAATAATATTTAACAATTTTACTGTATTTTTGATCAAATAAATGCAGCCTTGGTGAGCATAAGGGACTTTTTTCAAAAACAATATATATATATATATTTTTTTTTACCAAACTTTTAAATGATAGTGTAATTTTTTACAAATTATAAATGCAAAGCATTTTTAACCTGTATCCATGTCATCTGGGAATTAATTGAAATTTTGGGTGAAAACCATATTTTTCTATTTTCATAATTACATTTCATAATTTTATTCATGCAACTTCTTACACAACAATTGAGATGTCATGTAAAAGGTTGGATATGTCTTCTTTTTTTTTAATTTTAAAGTTTATTTATATTTTGCAAGAACTTCTAAACTTACCCGCTCCTTTTGGAGTTCATTAACCACTGAACGAAGTCTTGTGCTCTCCTGGTCTCCAGGTATTTACTGTAATCGTTTGAGAACGTGCCTTCTGAATGTCTCTTCATCTTGTTTACTTCTATTGGGTCATTAAATAATGCTTCCTCAGACATAAAGCTGAAAGTCAATGTCAAATACGTCATTTTACAAAACGAAAAACCCATCAAGAGCACGCCTGGGTCACATTTCACACCAAAATCAAAAAGAAAGGAATAATGCATTCATTTTGAGAAACATTCATAGAAATGTTTTGCATTATGGAATTATTTTTATGACGGTTAAACAAATTTCACATAAAATGTTTGCTGGATGTTGAATCTGGATCTGCCATGTAATAGCCTGTGAAGCTATAAAATTGCACATTTTACAGCAAAATTTGAAATATTTTATGACTTTTAATTGTCATAAAAAAAAAACTAAAAATATGCTTGATTTTCTTGAAGCACCTAAGAGTTCCTTTTTTATTTTGAGGTTAAATGTCCCAGGTTGTTTTTGATTTGTAAAAGGAACAATCAAAAATCTTAGAGGCCATTAAAAAAATGAAATGATTCATAATAATTCAGTTGCTCTTACCTGGTGTTTTCTTCCGTGTCTTGTATGGGAATCTGCAGGCTGCTCTGGATCAAGATGAGAAGTAAAAGTCCAATGAAGGCGTAGTAGATCCTTACCATCATCTTAGCTGAGGATGCAGACCGCACAGCGACTCAGTAAAGCGTTCATGCATTCTACCTGGAAAGATATAGTACAGTGCCAAAGAGTTGTCAGGCTCACCTTGATTTTTGTTGGGTCGTCACGGAGAAATATTTAACAATTTTGATGTTGTCTCGCTGATTTCACTTTCCTGGCTCCCAGTGCGACTTCACAGTCCCAGCCTGATGTTCTGAGTCTTATATAGTGATGCCCAGGTGGCATGATCCACACACACACACACACACACACACACACACACACACACACACACACACACACACACACACACACACACACACACACACACACACACTTATTAGTTTCAATCCATTAATCTCAATGCATCAGTGTATTTGCACTGTGAACCTGTTTTAAAAAGAGATGGGGGAAATGGTCAAACAAGTCAAAAAGTCACTTAAGGGAAAAATCAAACATGATTTTGTCCTGTTAAAAACAGAGAAGAGCAAATAATTGCACAAGTACTTTCAGGATGAGAAACATTCAGTCAGATTTCCAGGAAAAGATGTTTGTGCTCTGCAAAGCTTTCTTTCTTTTTGAGTAAAATCAATTGATATATTCTTTCACGATTTCAGGGAGTATATATATATATATATATATATATAGGAAAGATATACAGTGGCTCCAAGTATTTGATCATTTTAGTGATACTTAAAAAAAAAAGGTCTGCTTTGCATTAGATAAAATATTAAATCAAATTGCTGCAGGGTCTTTTCTCAGTAACCTCACTTTCTTAATTGTTTTTGTGTCTATAAACTTTTAGGTTTTGTAAATTATATATCATAAACTTTAACTATGTCGAATAGATGTCAGTTCTGTTCCGTTGTCATTCGCATCATGTTTATATTTATGCATTGATTATAGAAATGTTTATCGTAAACTGAGGCTGCACGTACTTATTTTAAATGCTTCTTAAATTCTTTAGATTGGATCAAGTGTTAGTTACCGTAATGTCTCAGTCTCACAGAGATCAATGTAATTACATTTAACTCTATTTATTTTTATCTTATTATACAGTTCATTCCCCTGAGGATTCTTAACAGAACAAACAGCAATATTGATGCTTTTGTAGTAGTAACAAGAACTCTGATCATGCTTTGGTCTGTTTGAAAGCATAATCGGTGGTGCAAAAAAGTAGTTGGACACATATGAGTGGTTTAGGTGCAAAAACCTGGAAAAAATATAATGGAAACTTTGATTTGAGGAGACGGTGAAGAGGCAGAACATCAACATTATGTTGGAAACCGGTTTCTTACTGGAGCGGTGCCTCGGACAATGTCCATTATTCATGAATTATATTTCCATTTATGGAAATGTCCATTATATTTGACCTCTGAATGATGCAATTGATCAGAAATTAATTCCAGAGATCAATCATAAATTGTGGATAATGACCATTAGAAAATTAGAATGCCATTAGAATGACCATCGCAGAAAACTGATTTTCAACATAGCTGTGCATGTAAAACAATGACACGAGTTGTCTTATCAGTCTGCGCATAGTTAAATAAATGAAACTCAAATCAATATTTTGTCTATTTGTTAAAAAGCCCTGTAAAAAGCATCACTTGAGGTCCTGATTTTGCTATCGTGATTGGCTGACTGTACATTATTCCACAATTTTAATGTCTCTTGTCTTAATTCATGTGGGGTTTAGCTGATGTATCTATAACATTAGTGATGTTAAATTTAGAAACGTTTTGAAGGATATTATCTGTGCTCTTGGGCAACGTCCATATGGCATACATTTTAATAGTTGAACCAGCAGGTGGCACTGTTCATATACCAAGATAAACACTTATGTATATGCTATTAGTCAAATGTATGAAAGAATTGTCAAAAAAAAACAATTAAATGAAACCGAGATAGAAGTATGGGAATTACAGGTGAAACTCGAAAAATTAGAATATCGTGCAAGTTATAATTTTGATGATTATGGCTTACAGCTTATGAAAAACCCAAATTCAAAATCTCAGAAAATTAGAATATTGCATGAAATCAATAAAAAAAATAATTTTAAATACAGAAATGTCGTCCTCTGAAAAGTATGATCATGCATATGCATATAGTTATATATATACTAAATGTAGTAGTTTCACCTTTTAATTTGATTTACTGAAATGCATGAACTTTTGCACGACATTCTAATTTTTCGAGTTTCACCTGTATGCAGTGAGTTTCATGAGAAACAAATTCAGTCCAAACTTTTGCAGTGTATAATATGTCAAATAGATAATAAATAAATTAAGCATCCAGACACAGAATTCCTTCACACACAGAAGTATTTTTAATTTTGTTCAGAATTCAGATATATGATATAAGGCATCCAAATCCAGAATGTTTCAGTTGATCAGTTTTCTAACAGACATGCTTAAATCACACATTGAAGTCAGTGCATAAACACAAGCGCATAAACTCTATGGATTCCACAATCAATGTGTAAATGTAGAAATATGAAACATGACAAAAGTCTGTGATATAAACTACATTCATTTTACTTTGTTGGTAAAGTGAATTACCATCACAGCAATCTGATACAAAAACAACAGCTAATAAAATTATCACACATTAAGCAATATAACAATACAAAATCAATGTCATTGACTCTGACATAAGATGTTCTATATACAGACTAACATGTAAAGCATCTGTCATCAACAGTGTTTTGTCAATGGAAGAGGAAAATTTGTTTACATAATGCATCAATGCCCATTTATTTGTTCTCAGCAAAGCAGTTCTGCAGAAAATGGTTCAAGTGTGTGTAGAGATGATAACGTGCTTTACCAGACAGTCCGTGATCCTTGTCGGTGTACCACTGAAAAACAGGTTTAGAGAAAGCAAGACATGTCAGAGCTTGATAAAGTGTTTTTCATCACCTTCATCTATTCATTAATACTCACCATTGCTTCAAAGTCTACTTGATTTTCCACCAGAGCCTTGGAAATTTGAGCAGCCTGCTGAAAGTGGACGTTGTCTGGAGTAGTGAAGTCAAAACAGCAAGAAAACATGTCAAGAAAATGATAAAATGCTCATAAAAAAAGGTTAAAAAGCTGTCACTCACTGGGGGAGAAACCTTTCAAAATTGGTGCCACCCCAATGACAGCTTTTGTACTTTAAAAAAAACCAAATTTCTCCCCTTAGTGTCAGGCCACTAGGTTTTGCATCAGATTCTAAATACAGATTTATAAACTTTACATTGCTGTTTTGTCTCGTCTATTCTCAGGTTTAGATCAAATTGTGTTTACCGTCTGCAGTGCCGTGCACCAACATGTATTGACCCGACTTGAAATTTTTTGCCCTGTCGGTCACCGTTGAATTCTGCAAACAAGCAAATCAACCACATTTATAAAGAACTATTGATCACTGTTCATAATCCAAGCATTTGTTTTCTTACAGATTAACTTACTTTATATCTTTCCAAGTTCTCCTCGGGGCGATGCATGTATCTCTCTGTATATACGGCGTCTGTGAAGAACACAGTGAGTTAAGTCTGCTAAATTGTTTGTGGGTAATCTATATCATAAATCAGAAAATCCATACCATAATACTCCCACTTTGCAACAGGAGCCACAGCGATTCCACATTTGAACAGTCCACTTCCTGATCCCAGAACCATGGACGTCACATAGCCGCCATATGACTGAGCAAGACAGACGTTTCATAATTAGCATGACGGTTTTCATCATAGATATTATGACGATTATTTTACCTACATATATTTGATCTAAATGTTTTTGGGTGGTTGGTATAATAATATACTATGATATATTATACTAGACTGAAAATTTGTGCTGTTTGATAGATGCACTCTACTGGTCAATTTTGGGATAATGTTTTTAAAAGTTTAAAAAGTCTTTTCTGCTTACCAAAGCTGCATTTATTAATCAAAAATACAGTAAAAACAATAATATTCTGAAATATTAACAATGTTTTCTATTGTAATATATTTTCAAATGTAATTTATTCCTGTGATCAAAGCTGAATTTTCAGCATCGTTACTCCAGTCTTCAGTGTCACATGATCCTTCAGAAATCATTCTGATATGATGATTTGATGCTCAAGAAACATTTCTGATTATTATCAATAATCAATAATAATCAAAAACAGTTGTGCTGTTTCATATTTTTGTGGAAACTGATTCACTACCATTCAAAAGTTAGGGGTAAGCAAGCTATAAAAAAGAAAAGAAAAAGAAATTAATACTTTTATTCTGCATTAAATTGAAAAAGTCATTAATTAAAAACACACTTTCTTCAAAAATATTAGTTTCCACAGAAATATTAAGCTGCAAAAACTCTTTGAAAACATTTTCAACATTTATTAATAATGGTTATAATTGTTATCATCGAACAGCAATAATTAGGCATCAAATCAGCATATTAGAATGATTTCTGAAGGATCATGTGACACTGAAGATTGGAGTAATGATGCTGAAAATTCAGCTTTGTTCACAGGAATAAATTAAGTTTTAAAATATATTCAAATAGTGAATGTTTATTTGAAAAGGTAATAATATTTCACTATATTTACTGTATTTTTGATCACATAAATGCAGCCTTGGTGAGCATAAGAGATTTTATAATATAATTATTCCAAACATTTGACTGGTATTCAAAACCTCATATTTCAAATCTCTTCGTGGTTTGGCTTTTTAATGAAAGCATTGCACTTACCCAACCCCACATTGCAATTCTGTCTTTGTCAATGAAACCCATTTCAATGAATTTTCTGCAATCAAACACAAAGTCACAAGAAAAGCAATTATGAAGATATTCCAAAACAAAATGACTACATTGGTAGAATTCATCATTTGTAGAAGGCAGTTTGTCTCTTTTCAAGTTGCTTTCAGTCAACTCAAGTGTTTGACCTCGATCAACCTCACTTGACACATGCTCCCTGACAAGCTCGTTCCCTTCGACTCATATCTCTCATCCGTCTGTGAGTTCATCAGGCTAACTGATTCATCATCACGAGCGTGTGCACATCGTTCCCTCGCCTCACCTCACGGCCGAGATCTGATCTTCCACCTCGTACGTTCCCAGTCGCTCGTAGATGGCGTGCATGATCTCATCGCCCTGGAAACCACTTCCCCTGCCGTCAAAGCTGGCGACGAGCACCTTCTCGGTGCTGCACAGGTACGTGGCCCACTCCAGTCGAAACACGTAATCTGTGTTCTGGCTGGCTGGTCCGCCGTACCTTTAACGTGACCACGAAAAAACAGTTCTATTATAGAAATACTAAAATCAAGACTTTTTATAATGGAATAAAAAATGACTTTCTTTAAAAAGCTGACATTTTATGATACTATACTTCAGCTAAAAAAAAATTTAAACAGCATTTTGCGTATTTGATGTATCGGATGACCCAACATCTGTGAAATGATGATGCCAACGTGCGCAACTGCCAAATTTTCTATATATTGTAATCATTATGATCTCAAATCACAATAGTTGCATTAATGAGCTCAATGAATACATGATGTTGGCTAACTGCATGATTTGTATTATGTCTCACATATGGACATTACTCAAAATTGTAATGTAGAAAAATGTATTTTCTGTAAAACTGCTTTGAAACTATTTATTTTGAAAAGTGTTATAGAAATAAATGTGAATTGAATTTTGCATACAGCTTGTATGGGCTCATTTTAATTGAGACTACTGTACAATGTATTACATGCACTACTGTTTTTATTTTTTTTTCTTTAAATGAAAGAAATTAACACTTATCAGCAAGGATGCAATAAATTAACCAAAATTGATGGCATCTGTTATTAACACGTTATTGAGCAGCACAATATTGATAATAAAAATAAATGTCTCTAGCAGCAAATCATCATATTAGAATGATTTCTGAAGGATCATGTGACACTGAAGACTGGAGTAATGATGCTGAAAATTCAGCTTTGATCACAGGAATAAATTACATTTGAACATGTATTCAAATAGAAAAGTTATTTTAAACTAAAAATATATATATATATATATATATATATATATAAAAATTTTTAGCCTTAGTGAACAAAAGAGAAAAAAAAATCAACTTGCTGAGCACAATTTTTCTAAAAAGGTAATGTTATAGAAAACAAATGAGCATCTATAGGTTCAGTTAAGTATGTAACTCACACTTGAATAAAAAGAGGGTACTTTTTGGACGAGTCAAAATTTGGTGGGAACATCATCTGATACCAGAAGTCTGGAGAGAGATAAACAACAAAAACGGCTTCAGAAAAAATATGATACTAAATGCTATTTTCCTAGAATATTTAAAAAATACTGCACATACTGAATCCTGCGATCTTCATTGTGGCACGTTTGATGGTTGGCATCAGAAGCTCAGTAGTCAGAATTTTTTCCAGTTTCTTATTGTCCTCAAGGACCTGAATCTCTAATCCAAAAAATACAAAAAAATATTTTTGTAAACCATTCCTTTATTTAGCTCCTGTTGTAAAGGGGTTGTATTAGAGCGATACTAGCACAGACCTTTAGCAGGAACTCTGTTGTCCATCAGTGTAAACAGTGGAAGCCCTGGTCCTGTGAAACCAGCAGCACACAGTTACCTCTGTCACCTCACATCAACCAAGGTATGATTCAGGGGTTTGTTTTGAGGGAATCGCACAGGCGTACAGTAAAAGCGTGTTCACTAACCGTAGCAGTCCATACGGAAGAAAGAGGCGTTCAGGCTGAAGTAAGCCGAGTTATACTGACACCTGTCCTGGTACAGCGAACAGGTGACGCACTCGGGGACAGAATGTCCATTGTTGCTTATAGAAATCCTGAGGAAACATTTCACAGTGACAATTAGGGAAGGAAAACCATTAGAAAATTTGGAATAAATTACTTCTAGTATAGCTTGTGTGCAATGTGTTTTGTGGCCTTGTGCTGTTGAATTGGCTATACTATACAGAAAATACGAATATATATATATATATATATATTAGTTAAAATATTTTCTTAACAATATACTGCGGACACTGTATGTGAGTGTGTGTGTGTGTATATATATATGTATGTGTATATATATATATATATATATATATATATATATATATATATATATAAAACACAATTTTTGGTACATCTAATATTTTCCTAATAAAATACAGTGAATACGATCCATCTATATACAGTAGTCAACATTTGAAGTGGATCAAAAAAGTACATCAAAGTTGTCCTAAGACAAGAACGGGTATTGTTCAAAATTCATGTGTAACTTGATGAAAGGTTTTGATCCACTTCAAATGTTGACTACTGTATATATACATATAAAATATTTCTAGTATAAATAAGATTAATGCATGCATAAATGCATTAATATATATAATGAACATATTTTTGTTAATATATGTATAATTTTCTCATAGTTCTTCATCCAGAAACTTTTACTTCAATGCACTTTCTACCATATCCTTTGCATTTAGTTTGTTTTTCAGGCATGTTGTCTGTGCCACATCTATGCAGAAAGTGTCAAGCGTTCTTTGATTGACACATTTTAAAAATGATTGTTGATTTTTGTTCTGTGTTGACAGAAAATGAAGTGTGCAGATTTTTTTTACCATGTGCTTTTTTTTTTTATTGTTGAAGTTTAATAGTCATGAATCGTTGTTGTGTAGGTGGGATGCATGCAGATTGCATTTATCAAAAATTATGCTTTTGTGATCCACTAAAAAACAAACAGCAAACGGGTTTGGAACAACTTAAGTGTGAATAAATAAGGATAATTATGGGTAATGTTTCATTTTTTTGATAAAGATTTGTCTCTACACTGGCTCTGATGTGTGTATTGCATATTATATTTTGCCGCTCATCAGAGGAATGCTGACATTCCAGAACAACTAACGAATTCATCCATCATGAAAAATTACTGTAATGGAATTGGTTGTGAATAATCGGTTCTTGAGTGGCATGAGAGTGTTGATACCATTGTTGAAGTATAGCGAAATAAATGACTATTTTAAATATTGTGGGGAAAAAAAAGAGTATTTTTACTTGTAAAGGTTTCTCTGTCCAGGTCTTCCCATGTGTTCATTACTCACGTAGTATCTGTGGAAAGAGCAGATTTTAGATGCACGCAGGAAAGTTTGCGCATGAATACACATGAGAAGCTTGTAACAAAACATACGCACATGGAATCTTTGGTTACTTTTGAGATGTATATCACTTCCCATTTGCCTGAGGTGATGGGTGTTGCTGTTTCCTGCAAAGAAAACGACAGATGGCAGACCGACAACTGCTAAGCTTGTACTTCAGTGTTTCTTTGTGTTTCTTTCTTTTAACAGTTTTAGCACATTATAACCTGTAATACAACCTGTAAAGACATCTGAAATTTGCACAATCGATCGCCTACTCTTTCAGCTGCTTTTGTTCTAGATGTATTCATTAATTTTCTCCTTTCATAATGTTTTTCAATAGAGTTCAAAGTCAATCTCCATTTGCATATATATATATATATATATATATATATATATATATATATAAAAAATAAAAAATAATACATTACTTACAGCATTCACATAGTGGAGATGTTTATAACCATTGACATTGCTCATAACTTTGTAAAAACTCTTGTTATTTGCAGCAAAGTAAGGAGCTGAAGGAAAGTACTGTGAGGGGAGACACAGACCATTATGTATTATAAGGTTTCATGGCAGCATCTTTAGTTGAAATCAGGACAATTTTAAGATTGTATGTGATTGCTGCATGAACTCACCCGTCCAACCCATCCAGTTTTGCTTTTTTGCTCAAATTTCTGTAAACAAAATAATATTTTGTTAAATCCCACAATTCAAATTGTTTGGGCAGTTCTCAAAGTTTATGAAATGTCTGCATATGTAAACCTGGTCAGTTGACTGTGTGTGTGTGTGTGCGCGTGCGTGCAATTTCTTCTCTTATAGTTAAAGACTGTTCACAGCACTTTTGTATGCATGTCATTATTGTCATGAGGGAAGAATTTTTAATGAATCAAAAATCAATCAGTTTCTTACATGGGCTATAATAAGGCTTCAGAAGATTAAAAAAAACATAAATGTTTGAAATAGCATGAGCATGTAAAGACTATTCTTTAAAAAAAAAATCCTTTTTGGATTTAAAAGTTTTGTGGCCTTATTTCAGACCCTTTAAGTTTTAGTTTTTTCAATAACCATGCATAAACAATATTCTCTCAAAAATACAAACATGTACATACATCTTGCTCACATATTATGGTAGCCCTGTTTGTGCTAAATAGTGTAATTACACCTTTGCTATTAATATGTTTATAAGCAACTGAAAAAAGCACAAATGTCAGGGCATGTCAAAACATCTCAAGGACCCCAAAAACACCTTAGACCTCAGAGGGTTAAGTCATTCAATGCCATTTCTTCAATCAAGAGTGTAATTTGCTGCCTTATATTATTTATCAAAACAGTGAAAAGGGAATGAATGCAGTTCATGTTTTCACTGTTGTTGCTGTAATTATTTATAAAAAGTATTAAATTACTTAATCCTTTTTTGAACACTATGTGCCAAAGTCTCCATCAATACTGATTAGCATTCATAAAAAAAAAGATTGTTCAACTTCAACCCCGAATCCAGAAAATATGGGACATTTTTTTAAAATATAATAAAATCAAGAATCTGCGATTTGTTAATTCTCTTTTAACCTTTATTTAACTGACAAAAGTAAACAAGAATTTCCAATGTTTTCACTGGCCAAATTAATTGTATTTAGTAAATATAGACACATTTTGATTTTGATGGCTGCAACACACTCCAAAAAAGTTGGGACAGAGACAAAATAAAGTAAAAAGATTATAGAATATCCAAGTTAAACTATTTTGAAAACTGTCCACAATAAGCAGGTGAATTGGTAATAGGTGAGTGTATCATCGTGATTGGGTATAATAGTACAAATCCACCAAAGGCTCAGTCTTTGCAAGCAAAGATGTGTCATGGCTCACCACTTTATGACAAAATACATGAGAGAATTGTCAAAAATCACATTTCTTAATGCAAGATTACAAAGAATTTAGGTCTTTCACCATCTACCATACATCATATTCTGAAAAGATTCAGGGAATCCAGAAAAATCACAGTCTGTGTAGGGCAAGGCAGGAGACCTCTGTTGAATGTGCATGACCTTTGAGCCCTCAGATGGCATTGCATGAGAAACCATCATGCTACTGTGTTAAATACAGCCACATGGGCTCGGGAGGACTCTAGAAAACCTTTGTCACTTAACACAGTCTGCCGCTGCATCATGAAATGCAACTTGAATCACTGTTGCACAAGGAGAAAGCTATACATCTGTTCAATGCAGAGATGCCGCTGAGTTCTTTGGGCCTGAGCTTATCTCAGATGGTCCAAATCACAGTGGAAATGTGTGCTGTGGTCAGATGAGTCCACGTTTCAGCTTGTTTTTGGAAAAAGTAGACATTGAGTTCTCAGCCCCAAAGACAAAAGGGACCAATCAGATTTTCATCAGCTACAGGTCCAAATGCAAACATCTGTATGAGGGGGCATCAGTGCAAACGGCATGTGTGTGTGAAGGTACCATTGACATGGAGGCATGAAGCAAGACAATGCCACAATGCCAGGTCTCATTCTGCACATGCTTCAACAGAGTGTTTCGAAGACACTCTACACCTGCAGTCCAGATCTGTCTCCTATTGAAAATGTACTCTATGGCTCATCATAAAAAGGAGAATCAGACTGATGACCACAAACTGTTGAGCAGCTGTCTTGTATCAGGCGAGATTGGGCAAAAATTCCACATGCAAAACTGCAACAATTAGTATCCTCAATTCCCAAACATTTAAAAAGTGTAATTAAAAGGAAAGGTGATGTGACTCGGTGGTAAACATGCCTCTGTCCCAACTATTTTGGAGTGTTGCAGCCATCAAAATCAAAATGTCTTAATATTTACAAAATACAATTAAGTTGGTCATCTTTTCTTTATACTTTTGTCAGTTAAAAAAAGGTTAAAGAGAATTAACAAATCTCAGATTCTTGTCCCAACTTTTCTGGAAATGGGGTTGTATTACAATTTCTTTGCTTGGCCAGACTAAAAAAACAAGAGAATCACTGCCTCAGTTAATTGCAATGTTGATTCTCACCGAGCTTTCTTTCCAGTTTGTGCCGTCGTAGTTGTAGATCTGCAGAAGGACTCGGTCCTGTCTGCGTGGCAGCCATTGAACAGCCAGTCGCTCATCTGTGACCCACGTGACTGTGCTCAGATAGTGGTCGCTGGGAAAAGAGAAAAATAAAAATGAACTCTAATGCTGTGAAAACTTTGTTTCAGACATGAGGCTGTGGCGAGCAGGGCGGGGCCGTGGGAACGGAACGGAGCCGGTAGTACGAATGATAGTACGAAGGAGTTCTGGAAGGATAAAAGGAGGAGCGACGACAATGAAAGACGAGAGAGGACCAGGCCTGGATTTGCCAATGTAGCAAAGTTTGTTGATAAGGGAACACTACAAAATGAAAGTAAAGGAGTTGCCCCTCACGGACGACTGCCGCATGTGAAGTCCAGGCCTGGTCCTCTCTTGTCCTTCACTGTCATCACTCCTTTTATTCTAATTCTAGGACCTCGAGACCGGTGTGGCGTAGGTGACGCTTATTAGCACTCGCACCACCGGCCTCGCTCCGTTCCCAAGGCTCTCGGCCCCGCCCTGCTTGCCATAGAGGCTTTGTGTGAAAATGTGAAACTAGAAACATAAGAGGGACACACCCTGATCCGATTGATTTCGGTACCACCACTTCTGATTGTTTGGATGGATTTTCGACGTCAATTACAAACAGCCTTGCTCTGGGAATAACACTGCCTGCCTTTGTGAGCAGAACAACTGTTTATTAGGAAAATTAGACTTTGAATGAAACTGTAATACAAGAACAGCAGATACAGTATCTATTCCATGCAGTTTTTAATGCTACATTTTATCATGAAAGATAAAGATTCTTCATTGGTATCGATGGTTCCATGAAGAACCTTTAACATTCATGGAAACTTTCCATTCCACAAAAGGATCTTTATAGTGGAAAAAGGTTTGTTAGATAAAAAAAAAATATTCTCACTAAAAAAGTGACTGTTCCACTTGCAAGTGTATTAATTTTTAACACAAACAGTTGTAAAAAATATTTTTTTATGTCCAGTATTTTTCTTGCTGGCTACAGACTTTCTAAAAGTTTGGCTATGGTAAGGAAGAA
Source organism: Gila orcuttii (assembly GCA_026230005.1). Classification (NCBI taxonomy): domain Eukaryota; kingdom Metazoa; phylum Chordata; class Actinopteri; order Cypriniformes; family Leuciscidae; genus Gila; species Gila orcuttii. The sequence goes on along the minus strand of JAPDVR010000007.1, from coordinate 49,488,675 downwards.
TACTTTGACAGTTATAACAAAAGTTTCTTATACTAAATGATGACGGGTGGACTTGCAGTAGTCTGTAGATTATAAAGGAAAATGGAAAAATGACAATTGGCTGTGTTCACACAAACAGTCATGAAATAAAATCTCATCAATGTGAAAATCTACGAAACATTCAGATATTTACTTTTGGGTAGGGGATTAATACTGTGGTAGGGTACTGGTCATTTCCATACAATGAGTATTCAATGGTGTGAACTCCAGTGTCATTAATTTGTAGGTAAGCCAGATATTTCCCCTGCGGAGACCACCAAATGGCTTCGTTGGAGGCAAAAACCTCCTCTATTGAGCAAGAAAAGATGCAGATGGATTAACAGGTATGAATGAACGAATGCATAGACATAAGGATGTCTGTGTGTGAGTGCATTAGATGAAGTTACCTTCATAGACCCAGTCTGGTACTCCATTGAGAATTTCATTGACTTTTCCATTATGTGTGACTTGTACGGCCTCAGCAGTGGCAGTCGTTTTGAGGTAAATATTATAATCCCAGACGTAAGCCTGTGGACGATGTTTGGTCATTAGAATTGACAATATCAAAACAATAGAGCTCAACCGGTATATTTTGATTCCCAACATAAAACAATATTTCGTTCAGAATATAGAGTGCAACAGTTATGTTTTATATTCTACTCATTGGGTCTGAAAGTAAAAATACCATTATTTTTTTCTATAGATAAACAGATTTTTAACAGTAATGTATAAACTTTTCAAGACAAATCTACCATAAACTCAGAATTTAAGTGATGTTATTTCATATTTTAAATGCATAAGGTGAAAGCATCTGGAACCGGTTGAGCTTCTGTTTGTTCACTAATCAAAGTTTATACGTGAATAAAAGCCTACATTCAATCTGTTTATTTCTCATAAGAACAAAAAAACAACAAACAGTTAAAAAAAAATACAATTTGATTTTGAAAGTATTAAACAAATAATAAGAAAATCTTCTGAAATTTCCGATGTGCTCAATTTGCTTTGTGATGGTGAAAACCCATATAAATCCAGGTTTCTTTTGGAATTATTGGACATTAGAGCCTTCCAATAATGTAATAGACAAAAAAAGTAAGTCACGTTGCAGTTTTTATGTGTTACTGTTTGTAACTCACCAGTTTGTTTCCTGTTGGCGCCCAAACTATGAGCTGTGTAACAGGTGGAATCTGAAACTTGGAGAAAAAATCCCTGAATCCAACAGAAAACAAGACAAAACAAAGTGAATATACATTACCAATTGTTGGAAGTAATATATTAAAACAATTATACTAATTAGTGTTCAGTTAGATGAAGAAAAAATCAGAGATTAGACTTTTCTAAAGTCATTCACATTGAACTACAGGATAAGTGAGCTTGAAATATACTGTTAAAAACTGTTGAAATGTTCAAGCAATCACAATTTCAAAATGATATTTCCAAGTTTTACATATATTGTCCTATATTTTGACAACCCTAACGTAATACTAAGTGAATAATTTACAAAGCTGCAGCAAATAATCTTTACTCACTGAGACTCCATGTTGTAGATATGGTAGGAGGCAGTGAAGGAGTGTCGCCATTGCTGTTGAAGCATTTCAAGTGTGTGTTAGAGATGTCAGCAAGAATCCCTTATGAAAAATATTAATGTTTGTGTTATGAAGTGGTAATTTTTTTTTTATTGCAGTCAAGTTACCTTTGAGTAATTGCTCTCAAAGATGACAAATTTTCTATCTGCTGACACTATGTAATCTGTGCCATCCACTTGGGCCTGTAAATCAATATGTAATTAAACATTACATATGCTGGAAGTCTTCTACAACATAAAACAATATCAGAGGCTCTTTAATGTGAATTTATGAAGGAGGACGACTGTGAAGAGTCATTCAAACACTCAAATAAATGTGAGGCAACCTACAAATGTTGAGTTGCTCAGGTATATTGAGCTTTCCTTCGTTTCAGCATTGTGCAAGTAAACATGGCCTTCATTGGTTTTGTGGAGGTATTCATTGTCTGTTGGAAAATGAGACATTGAGTGTGTGTGTCAGGGTGATATAAAGGTCATCACAAAAAAAAAACAGGGACCATGTGAAGCGCCCTCAGGTGTCGTACCTGATATCCAACGGAGACTGTATGTTTTATACCTGATGGAATCGTTGTAAAAATCATTAAAGGAATAAGTTCTCTTTAATCCAGAATCATCTCCTGAGAACACAGAGAAGGAAAACCGTATAAGTTTCAGTCTTCAATTAAAAAAAATTTACATTTCAGGTTATGACATTCCCACAATTTCTTTGGTGTTCACATGGGGGCGCTACAGATAATTTTTAATGAAACATAAAAAAAGAAACAACCGTATAGTTTGGAAACACTACTATTTTTAATGTTTTTGAAAAGTCTCTTATGCTCATTAAGTCTGAATTTATTTGATCAAAAGTACAGAAAAAAACAGTAATATTGTGAAATTGATTACAATTTAAAATAATGGTTTTCTATTTTAATATACATTCAAATATAATTTAATTCTGTGATCAAAGCTGAATTTTCAGTATCATTACTCCAGTCTTCAGTGTCACATGATCCTCAGAAATCATTATAATATGCTGATTTATTATCAATGTTGGAGACGGTTGTGCTGCTTATTTTTGGAACCTGTGATACTTTTTTTTTCAGGATTCATTGATGAATAAAAAGTTAAAGAAAAGCATTTATTTAAAATGGAAATCTTTTGTAACCATATACACTACTGTTCAAATGTTTGGGGCCAGTCATTTTTATCAAATTTCTTTTTTTTTTAATGAAATTAATACTTTTATTCAGCAAGGTTAAAATGATTTAAAAAAGTGATTAGTAGAGAGTTATATTGTTAGAAAATATTTCTATTTTGAATAAATGCTGGGTTTTTTTTCTCCAAATTTTTTTTTTCAGCAATGAATCCTGAAAAAAGTATCACAGGTTCCAAATATATATATATATATATATATATATATATATATATATATATATATATATATATATATATATATATATAAAGCAGCAAACTTTGATAGTAAATCAGCATATTAGAAGGATTTCTGAAGGATCATGTGACACTCAAGACTGGAGTAATGATGCTGAAAATTCAGCGTTGCATCACAGAAATAAATATTTTAATGTATATTAAAATAAAAAATAATTATAAATAGTAGGCTACTGTTGTGTTTACAATGTTACTGTTTTTTTCCTGTAGTTTTGATCAAATAAATGTAAACTTCAAGAGCACTTATTTAAAAAAAACATTAAACATAGTAATGTTTCCAAACTTTTGACCGGTACTGTGTGTGTTTAAATTAACTTAACGACAGACGTTTGTCATTTGACATGACTATAATCTTACAGGAATACCAAGGTGAAGAAATGGTTAACTATCTCTTCCCCGTTACACGGTGGACACTGATGCCCTAGGTAGGAGGTATAGACCCTATACATGCTTTTAAGTGTTTTTTCTATTAATTGTTTCAAATAGAAGCAGAGGAAGATGAAGAAGATTCCACTCACTGTTCATGTAAATTGCCGTGGGAATGACGATGAGCGTGATGACGACAACCGCCCCGATCAGCGCCACACACACCTTATTACAACCCTGAAGGTGAAGAGAAACACCTCACATACACTCATTCTGGTCAAAATCACAATATCATATAAGTTGCGTTTAAACTAACACACCCAACGTTTTTTAACCCAAGTAACTTTTTGTGCAAAACACCACAGTCCTGAGGAAAACGACACGTAGTGTACTGACCATAATTGCGCAGGAACTTTTAAAAAGCGCATCCAATCTCCAGGAATCCTCGTTCGCCGAATGATTCTGTCCTTAAACGGATCGTTAAAAACTTCGTCCGCGATAGAGCACGCGCCGGACAGACTGTTGCGCTTTATTCCGTCCGATTGCAATTTTCCAGGTTAAAAATGTACTTCCTCCGATGCATCATTGAGTCTGGAGTGAGGGAACGGTGGCAAAATTTCCTCAGAATCAGCATTCCCCATAACTTTCCATCGGAGTGCGTTCAGGACGTGCTTCTTCTCTCCGCGAGCGCGCGCTTATAACTCTGCAGTGTTACAGCACTGACGCTTTGACTATCGAGATCTGCACAACTTCTGCATCGACTGCGAGAGATCGAGAGGAGAAAGAGACAAATTAACTCAGACTTACTATCATTTCAGGAAAATGTAAATGAAAAACGTTTTTAAAAAGGAAAACAAAAAGTGTTTTATTAAATACAGTGGGGTCCAATAGTCTGAGATCACTAGTGAAGATGCTTCATTGCATAATTGTATAAACTAATATTTTCATTACAACTGAGAAATCTTGTTTTTCTTTTCTTTTTAAATGTCAGCATGAGCTTGAGCTGGCATGAACTCAAAGTTTGTGCAAAACTTCATAATCATGTTCTTCAGCACCAAAGAGCATCTTGAGCTTCAATGCAAGCAAGAACATCCAACCGTCTGTACAAAGAGTCGCATGATCATATTTGATCAGTCACCTAGATAGCATATAGTGCCGAATGATAAATATTTCTTCTTCATTTTAACTTTAAGTGTAGTGTCAGAGTTTTGGACTGTACTGTGCATATTTAGTTTATAGCATGCATGTTTCATGGTGAATGGATTTGTATTGCATTTGTCAAAATGTGCACCCAATAACCTACTGCATACATTTTCTACAAAATGTTACATAACAATATGCATGCAGCCATAACAATGAACGATTCTCCCAGAAACCTGCATAATAAAAGTTCCTGGTATGTTATAGTTTTTGAGGACATTATTAGTCAAAAGTTTGCACGTATTTGAATGCTAAAAACTATAATAAACATAACATTACATAAAAAGAAACCAAATGCAATTCTATTTTGTATTTTTACATTAACAATGTAATGTTTTATTTATTGAAACCACATAAAAATCTCATCAAGTTAGTGTTTTTGTGCATTTTTTACGTTGATTCCAAAATGATAACTAAAGGCAGTAACGATTTTAACAAATATATTTTATTTTAGAACTGAGGTTCACAATCATCAGTCATCAAGCTCAGTAAACAGAGACTTATGATGTTGGCTACCTTTAATTTCTCCAAGCTGATTGCTCACTAGTCACTAACCCATACCCCCCCCCCCCCCAATCATCATGTTTGCCGTTTTTTTCTATTTCAAGTTTGGTTTTGACACATAAAACGGTAATATCTAATTGTGTGTTGTTTGCTTACTTTTTAATTAGTCTTCCCGCTTTTTTGTTCATTCAGACCGAAAACATGAGGCGGGATTCATGGCGTTTTTATAAAAAAAAAAGTATACTTTTTTTTATAAAAATAAAAATGTATTTTATTTTGTTCTATGATGTGAAGCACTTTGAATACCTGACGGTTGTTGTAAAGCGCTATAGAAATAAATGTTGATTGATTGATTGAACAAATCATATTTTTTTACAGTCTATGATCATATCCCATCATTTCCAATCAAAGCGCGATGGAGGCATTGCCTCCTCTCACGTGACTTTCCCCCATTCATTCTTAATGACCCCCACTAAACAGCACAGGGTCTGTTTAAACTCAATGGAGGAGACAAGACCGCTATAACTTCACCTGCTGCTGTCGCACACTATTACTTTAGAAAAACAAGTGATTTATACACCATTTAATGTCACACTTTGTAATATTTGGGTTTTATTTTTGTAATATGGATTATTTTCTCATCCAATTTTTTGAGGAGACACTGCCTCTCTTTCCTCAGAGGAAACACCCCTGAGGTCGTTCAACCCCTAATATAGAAATATATTTAATATTTAAACAATAATATATATCAAAACAAGAAGGAAGGTGTAAGTGTGTCCAAAAAGGTGTGACTATCGGCGTAAGTGTTTAAAGAATGTATCAAAGCGTTTGTCTGGTAAGGAAGTATTTTGACTCTGGAAAAACTTGTTGAACAGTCAAGACTCGTCATGCATAATGAGAGGCAGTTTTCTGACAGGTTTTCTCAGGTGTTGTTTGCTCAGAGGGAGCCTGTGTCTTCCTGAGAACACCTGAACAGGTGTGTGAGAGACTTTGTGTCACACTCTTCCCTGATGGTCCATCTCTTTTTGTCCATGAACGCATGATTCATAATCAAAGACTGTTCATGCTTGAAAGAGAAAACAGATGACACATTAAGGGTAATTTTAATGTACAGTATTTATAGCACATTTCATGATATCCTCTAGAGTGCATCTGTATGAAAACACTTGGGACAAAATCAGTACTTGTGACAAACAGCATTTGCAAAGCTTCACTGTGGTTTTACATGCATTAAATGTTACAGCTCAAAACCCACGACTGTAAAATCAATCAAAATGTCTTCATTCAGTGCAGTTTTAGTGAATGTCGTTTGCTAATGCAAACCTGCTTTTTGGCTTACAATACTTTCCCCCGATTCCTCTTTGCAAAGGTATATTTAAATCAAGAAATTAAACAAGTAATCTGATGCAGTAGAACCAGGTTTAAAAGTGCCACTTGAGATTAAATAAATTCAGGAAATTACAAATTCTATTGACCCATGTTGAGAAGTGGCAGTGCTTGGGACACAACAGACTTGGTAAGACTATGCATCGTTTTACAGGTTATGACATTTGATTAGCTGTGTCAGAGATGAGTTTGAATTTTTTAATTTTCAGTCAACGTCCATGTCGTCTTCCTCTGAGTCCTCTACAAGCAGATCGGCATGTTGTGTGTAGTCAAATGCAGGGAATCTTATGGGCAGCTCGCTCCATTTGCTGAAGGTCTTCTTCTTGGAGCTGTACGTGACCACAAAGTTCTTGATATGGAGGCAGGGACACTCAATACTTTTATACAGCATCATCGAGCCCCATTGCTGCTCAGAAACCAGACAAAACAGAATATTTAAAACAAATACATAGCTATTTGTTGCCAATATTTTGCATAAAACATTTAAAATCTATTTGGCTACTTTGAAAAACGTTAAAAAGCTGGATTAAAAAAATGGAAATTTATATACAACTATCGCTCCAGCTCGCTCCATTTGAACCAGACTATATATACATACTGTATATATATACTAGGGCTGGGCAAGTTAACGCGTTATTATCGCGTTAACGCATTTATTAATTAATGCCGACAATTTTATTATCGCACGTTAACGCAGTTTTTTTTATTATTATTTTGAAAGTCCGTTGCTCACTGGCTCTGAATACACATAGGCCTACAGTCAAACCATGATCACAGGAGGGGTGGGATGTTGGTCAGCCAGCAAATAACCCACCCAAACAAGCAGTGGAGAGAGGCAGGTTCTCTCTGGTGAACAGTTAAAGGGTTGCGCTCCGCGAGTGAATGACAGGCGCTCTATGGATAGTACCTATAAAACATATAGCCTAGATAATAACTATTTAGATTCTGGAAACTCACTAACAGCGAGCCGAGGATCAGTCTCTCTTCTAATGATTTGTGCTGCGCGTCCTTTATAAAAAGTTATAGACAATTCAACTTCGGCAACGAGCGGGCGCGGGCGCGTGCGTGAGGCGAGCATGACCGCAACAGTTTCACAGGAACGCACCCGCTTGTCGCTGCACCTTGTGCTCGACCACTTCACCTCACTCTTGGCTGATTTATACTTCTGCGTCGGACTTACGCCGAAGACTATACGCTATAGACTTCGCGTTGGTTTTCATTTATATCTCTGCGTCGTTGTCCGCGTTGACGCGCAATTACACGTGCAGAGGGAGCATGTGAAACCCGGGGAGCGGTTGTAGCAATCACAGCGCTTGCGGTACGCGTAGAATTGACGTTACATTTTTGGAGAGGTGCACGTCAGGGTACGCCGAAGTGTACGCGCGCTACACAGCCACGGCGTGAGTATAAAGTATACATTGTTTTTTTACTCTGTTTAATGTAATCTTACGTGGGAAACCATGGCATGACCAAACCTAAGCTACTATAAGTAACGTTGGTCGACTTATATCTGTAGTAGTGATCATGACCTCTGACTACTACATAGACTGTTTCTGCTGCTCCCTGATAAAAGATACCTGTTGATACCTGTTCAGAAAAAAAAAAAAAAACAAGAAAACTGGACTCGTTTTAACAAACTAGATAAAAGATAATGCCCTGGCAGTGGCAAATAGCTTTGTTTAAATATTTGATTTGATTACATTAATGTTTAAGTTGAGATTTGAGATTACTGTGTAAAGGGAATACTGCTGGTATAAAAGCACCTTATTTGTTTAAAGTTATTGCACTTTTGTGTATATAGCAGTACATTTACAGGTCCTTCTCAAAAAATTAGCATATTGTGATAAAGTTCATTATTTTCCATAATGTAATGATAAAAATTAAACTTTCATATATTTTAGATTCATTGCACACCAACTGAAATATTTCAGGTCTTTTATTGTTTTAATACTGATGATTTTAGCATACAGCTCATAAAAACCCAAAATTCCTATCTCAAAAAATTAGCATATCATCAAAAGGTTCTCTAAACGAGCTATTAACCTAATCATCTGAATCAACTAATTAACTCTAAACACCTGCAAAAGATTCCTGAGGCTTTTAAAAACTCCCAGCCTGTTTCATTACTCAAAACCGCAATCATGGGTAAGACTGCCGACCTGACTGCTGTCCAGAAGGCCATCATTGACACCCTCAAGCAAGAGGGTAAGACACAGAAAGAAATTTCTGAACAAATAGGCTGTTCCCAGAGTGCTGTATCAAGGCACCTCAGTGGGAAGTATGTGGGAAGGAAAAAGTGTGGCAAAAAACGCTGCACAACGAGAAGAGGTGACCGGACCCTGAGGAAGATTGTGGAGAAGGACCGATTCCAGACCTTGGGGGATCTTCGGAAGCAGTGGACTGAGTCTGGAGTAGAAACATCCAGAGCCACCGTGCACAGGCGTGTGCAGGAAATGGGCTACAGGTGCCGCATTCCCCAGGTCAAGCCACTTTTGAACCAGAAACAGCGGCAGAAGCGCCTGACCTGGGCTACAGAGAAGCAGCACTGGAGTACCCACAGTCAGTGATGGTCTGGGGTACCATAGCAGCTGCTGGTGTTGGTCCACTGTGTTTTATCAAGGGCAGGGTCAATGCAGCTAGCTATCAGGAGATTTTGGAGCACTTCATGCTTCCATCTGCTGAAAAGCTTTATGGAGATGAAGATTTCATTTTTCAGCACGACCTGGCACCTGCTCACAGTGCCAAAACCACTGGTAAATGGTTTACTGACCATGGTATTACTGTGCTCAAATGGCCTGCCAACTCTCCTGACCTGAACCTCATAGAGAATCTGTGCGATATTGTGAAGAGAAAGTTGAGAGACGCAAGACCCAACACTCTGGATGAGCTTAAGGCCGCTATCGAAGCATCCTGGGCCTCCATAACACCTCAGCAGTGCCACAGGCTGATTGCCTCCATGCCACGCCGCAATTTCTTTCTGTGTCTTACCCTCTTGCTTGAGGGTGTCAATGATGGCTTTCTGGACAGCAGTCAGGTTGGCAGTCTTACCCATGATTGCGGTTTTGAGTAATGAAACAGGCTGGGAGTTTTTAAAAGCCTCAGGAATCTTTTGCAGGTGTTTAGAGTTAATTAGTTGATTCAGATGATTAGTTTAATAGCTCGTTTAGAGAACCTTTTCATGATATGCTAATTTTTTGAGATAGGAATTTTGGGTTTTCATGAGCTGTATGCCAAAATCATCAGTATTAAAACAATAAAAGACCTGAAATATTTCAGTTGGTGTGCAATGAATCTAAAATATATGAAAGTTTAATTTTTATCATTACATTATGGAAAATAATTAACTTTATCACAATATGCTAATTTTTTGAGAAGGACCTGTAAATCAAAAGTGCGCAATATACTACTTTAGAAGTCATTATTCAATTTTGCGCATAACAATGCGATTAATCGCGATTAATCGCAAGAAAATCATGCGATTAATCGCGATAAAAAAATTTAATCGTTGCCCAGCACTAATATATACACATCATATATATATATATCATATATTTATAAATATATCGCCTTGGCCTTGATGTGGTTCAGTGGAGTTCACAGTCGTGTAATGAGTCAAACTGAATTTTGCCAAAACACTTATGATCGGCAGTAATGCAAAGATGGTCTGACATCAGCACGCATCACGCACCTGTCCGCATTTTTTGCACGCAATGACTCCGTTGGTCTCATAGTCCAAGAGCCGCTCCTGCAGTGATGCATTCTCTCGGACTATAAACAGCTTACTGCAAATGTCAACAACAGTTATTTTTACTGATTTATTTTACCATCAGCATTATCATGCAGGATAAAAACAATTTGCATCATCAGTATTCATATTTCTGAGTTTTCTGAGAATGCAAAAAAATGTATTTGTGACAATCAAGACTGAGTTTTTACCTAAACTGCTCATTGACATTGACATGGTGCATGTTCTCGATGATCTCAAGGTGTTGTCCGGAGCACACGAACACACTGCACTGCCTGCAGCTCAGGCTGATTTTAGATGGAGATTCCTTCATCATTCCCTTCTGCTGTTTCTTCTTTATCTTCACCTTCTCCTCCATTATGGCCTGGATCTGAAACTCTCTGATCTACACAAAACCAAATAACGTTTCTTTTGTGAGGAATGTTGGAGAGTATTTTCTACAGTCATTGATGTAGATTCTCACTTTCTTCTCGTAGTCGGCTCGATTCATCTTGCAGATTTTGGCGATGGCTTTGCTCATCATTTTCTCCCTGTATTCGTTCACGCTCTCTCTCTCTGCTACCCCAGACCCTGCCTCCGCCACGAGTGTGTAACTGCTGTCCTCCGCTCTTCCTCGACCGCGGGCCTGTGGAGAGCCAAAGATGGCGTCGATCACAGATACTTCAATCTCAGAAACAAGCAGCACATCAGCAGTGCTCAATCCGTAAGTCTCTGATCACTTCATTTGTCATTTTAGAAGTAGTGATAGACTGAAATATTAGCAGACATAATCTTCCAAAATTATGGCTATTTTAAAATTGCCCTATAACCAGAAATGGTCATTCAGCCTAATGTAATTTTGTTCAAAGGTTTGAGGTGTTTTTTTTTTTTTGTGTCAATTTGGAGTTAATATTGGGTAAGATAATGTATTAGTAATAATTAAATTATGAAATTAAATGTATGATTTGCTATAATTAAATTGCATCATACCTGTATATACAAGAACATTATATTGGCCACTGCACTCTAGATTTTAGTACTTGTATTGGCCATTAAAAACTATTTTTTGCACATTTTGTTATTCATGATGCAGCATTTGATGTATATTTTATTGTCAGGCTTGTTTCACACATCCTGCGTAAGCGACAGCACCATATCCATGTTCAGAGTGACAATATTACAATATGTTTACATGGACACCTTTTATTTCAATTGGAATTAAATAATTCTGATTGATTGAATCTGAATGTAGTGTTTACATGAACGCTAAATAAAGTGATCGAGTTGATGTGCGCGTTTAAATGTCACAAGCTTTAAATTGATCGTATGACATGCACGAATATACAGTTTCCCACTGTTGCCACATGCTTATCACCCTCCAACCACTGCTTCTTTTCTTTATTTTAAAAAGCAGACTTAATATTTATCTATTTCGGGTGCTGATTAGGTAATGACCGCTTTGTGACGTGATGCTTACATTGATCAAGCAGTAAAACGCCTCTGTCCGCGCCCAAAACAAGTCTGAAAAAAGAGCTGGTGGGACAACGTAGTGCTGCTTCACTTCACATACAATTAGTGAAAGGAGAATATTAGATTGACACAATATTCAACAACAACTGCAGCTCGTTCTGTGTGTCATCCGTCATTACACAACTTCAATGTCATTGCACATGTGCAGAACGTTCCAGTTTTGGTTTTCAATCCAATTAGTGTTTACAAGTCCTATCGAACGGATTTGAATATTTTTTTACATTTGACTTTTTTATTCCTACTGTGCTACTAGTCCAATTACAATTGTATTACTAGGGTCCATGTAAATGCAGCTAGTGTTTCTGTTGGGTCATTATACAGGAAAGAGTGATTTCAGGGTTACTACATTGAGTTTTTCCTTTGACATTTAAAATATTAAGTTGGCCCGTTACAAACGTATGAAATATTATGAGCCCAAACTGTAGGTATAGTCTGCTTACTGTACATTGAATGTTGTAAACTTTTAATATTGTTCCCCGTAACGAACACATTTAAGTGCTGCAAATGTGAGATGTGTGAAAATGGCCGAGTGGCATCTATTCAAAGTAAATATTGATCGAAACCAATAACACACTTCAAGCCCTTAGAGACGGACCAAAAAGAGTTAACGCTTTATTTCGATAGTCCACTTCAGAACTTCTACTAACTATAAGTAGCTTTGCATTTTGCAGCTAAATGTCAACTAACTCTCATTACAGTATTAAGCCCTATTCGCACGGGATTAGTATTATCTGGGGACCTCGTGTGAATTAGAAATTACCCCCCCCCCCCACATCTGAATTTCGTGTGGCGTAAGTTACAAGATGTAACTGTGATTCTGTTCATTCTAGTGGTGGTTGTGCTCGCCAATGCTGTAGACTCCACGTCTCTAATGCTACAAGCTCAGAAACAAGGCCTGATGAACGGACAGTATGTTTTTCTTCTCATTCAGCAGTTTGAGGTCAGTGGCAAAGTGGTGAGTAATTGGTTATTCGCTGAATAATGTATTATAATGCTTAAATCATGGAAAAAAAGGTTAAAACAATCAAGGTTAAAGGTATAAAAAAAACGTATACGTTCTGGCAAGGTTTTCTCAAAATTATGAACAAACAACGCTTGTTTTATTAACATTATCTAAACATCATTCATGGAAAGTTTTTTTTTTTTTTTAAACGTTCATCTCACATTTATTTAAATGTTACTCCTTGTTTCCGAATGAATATTCAAAAGTAATGTTCCCATAACGTTTTCAAAATGGAATGTTTCCTTAACATTTACATAACAAAAAAAAAACGTATTTAAAAAAACTGTTTTTTTAACACTCAGAGAATATTCAGAAATAACGTTTTCGTAACTTAGTGGCAACGTTAGCAAAATGTTCTTTTTGGCTGGGTAAACTAAAAAAACGATCTCTAAATGTCAATGAATTTAATATAAATTTTTGGTGTGTTTTGGTAGACTAGGTATGTATTGACACTGAAATTGAATTTCAAAGATTAATATCTTGAAAAATATTCACTGGACTTAAATAAGGTAACTATTAGATCTGTGACTATAGAGAGTATTTTGATATCACTAAAATTAATAAAATAGAGTATGTAATTCAGACATATATTAAGTTGGTGGACATAAAACATTTCTATACCTAAACAGTGTTCATTTGTCCATTTGACACTTTTTGTAGGTGTTAATTCATATGAAAGTCATAGGGCCCTATTTTAACGTTTTACTAGTTTAACGACGGGAAAAATGGTCGGCATGCTCGGCACATGGTCTAAAAGGTGCATTCGTACGGGATAAGCGAAGCCTGTGATTTTACTCTAATTACTGACTTATCTCCTGGATATGATGTCAATGGGGTATTGCTTGGAAATGTCTTGTCGTTATTATAGGTCTAGCTGATATATCATAAACAGAAGAATGTGCCTTACCGCATATGCTGATATACATGTCATTCATTTCCATCTAACCATTGTTTTTGTTTTTGCTGTTCTGATGGTTTTCAGCTTTCTCTTTCTGCAAATTGTATAGTTGTATGGTGTATAGCAATATGGCCCACCCAAAATACTATCAAAAAAACTCCCACGCAGCCTCCATCGCGAAAGATGGATAAAAAAGTGCACAGGAAACAAAAACCTTGAAAAAATGATAAACGACCCCGCCAAATCACAGAGATGCCGATCGATTATACTAATATTATCACAGGACCTCGGTGTTCAGCGAAATATGGTAGGTCATTTGCGGGGGAATTTTTACTTTACAAATTACAGACATGGCCGATTCGCGCGGGATTAAGATCTCAGACAAACTCCGCAATTATTACACATGACTAGAGGTCACCAGGTAATACTAATCCTGTGCGAATGGGGCTTTAGTAGACTCTGCTTAATATTTGCTAACACTGCTCCTCAACAGACATTATAATGACTAGTTTTCAACTACATGCCAAATTACTAAATTTTCTAATCCTAACCTAACAGTCTATACGTTAGTCGACATGTTGTTACAAAGTTACTTATACAGTAGTTGTTGGAATACCTAAAGTGGACTATCAAATTAAAGTGCAACCCAGCATCTTTAGGAATGAGCATCTAAAATCAGACCTGAATCATGGCGACCTCATTGGTCACAAGGCAATAGCGTATGACGACGTTACACTCGGCGATGTCCAAGCCCTCTTCAGCCACAGTGGTGGCTATTAGCAGATTGATCTCCCCTTTACGAAACTTTTGCAACACATCCTTCTGCTCTGCCTGAAGACAGCAAGACATTATTTAATTGAATATTATGCCTCCTTTTAATGAATGCAGAAACAGACACATTACTGAGTGACTTACAGCGGTCATCGGTTTCACCACACTCTGATCTCCACCGCCGATCAGATAGCTGGCGCTGACTCCGACTTCATTAAACTTGGGGTTTTCTTGAATCCACTGGCACAGAGCGATGGCGCTGAGGCGGGTCTGGGTGAATATGATGCCTCTCGCCAGCGCTCTGGTGCTGAATTCCTTCAGGATGATGGTTTTCAGCTGCGCCAGATTATTATTTTCATACTCTGGCTTTCCCATCAACTCCTCCAGCTTCGCTTTTTTGTCTGTTGTGGATTAAGGAGGGTTTTTATAGTTAACTAAAACCATGACAAACATTTTTTTTGTTACTTGTGTATATAATGTTAAAACAACACCAACACCTTAAATTACCTTTACAACAAACGTTCAAATCCTTAATGAAAACATTTATTTTATTTCGCCAAAGCAACATTTATAATTTTAGTTTAACTTGATTGTGCTAAAACTGAAAAAAATAAAAAACGAATACATATGACAAAAACATCAAAATTACTAAAACTTTAATTCATACAAAACAGTGTTTTAGTATTAATTCATATTTTAAATGAGCATTTAACTTACTATTTCATTAATATTTTGTTTTGTGCTTTTGTCTTTTTTTTTAAATACTTCAATTTAGCTTGTATTTGTTATTTCAGTATTCGTTTTAGTATTTCAACAAACTTATTTCAGAGAGTTTCCAGTCAGTTAAACTTTTAAGTTTAAGTTTTTAATCTAATATTTATATTTTATTTCAGCTTATATCACTTAATGTAAATGATTTATAATATCAA
Source organism: Gila orcuttii (assembly GCA_026230005.1). NCBI lineage: Eukaryota > Metazoa > Chordata > Actinopteri > Cypriniformes > Leuciscidae > Gila > Gila orcuttii. The sequence continues at coordinate 49,473,333 of JAPDVR010000007.1, read as the reverse complement.
CACTGATGCAATAATTTAAATGGTGTCATCATTTGCTCACTCTCATGTTGTTGCAATGCTTATTATCTTTCTTACTGCATAAAAGCATCATCCACGTTAAAAGACGCATAAAAGATTAGTTTCACAGCATTCCAGATAACACTGACCTTTTTTTTTTTAATGTCCATTTTTATGATGCCTTTTAGTGTTGTCAAAAATGTCTATTTCGATATGTATCGATGATAAAAAATTCGGAAACGGTTCTAATACTTCTTTTCTGAGGCGTCTATACAATTGATACCAGCTGCGCGTTCTCGCTCTCTCTTCTCTCCGAATGCGAATTGACACACACCCGCCCCCTCTCACTCACTCGTCTCATTTGCTCCCATAGGTTTTGCACTCACACCAAAAGCACGCGCATCACTGATCTATATAAGTGGCATTCTCATAAAGCCACCTCTCAAACACTCTCAAACTTAAAAGGTCAAATACATACAAAATTGTCAAGTATTGACGTAAATACAGTCAGTTTTGGAACGTAGAAGAAAAGAAAGAGAAGAAAGCGCATGTTGTGTATCAGTATATTGGATCCGTGCATAAGCTCTTAAAGTGACAGCAGCCTAATAAACCTGCTTCTGTAAATCAAAGAACAAAAGACAGAGAAAATCACACGCTGCTCTTGACTGAATAACTTTTGTTTTAAGCATTAATTGTAAGCATTAATCAGTATTTAATTTTTTCAATGAAAATGATCCAGTGTTATTTTACATTTGATTACTTTCATTTCTGTAGTTTTTCATACCCAAATACTACTGTTAGACCCTCCTGAAAAACTTTAAGCCATGTTTATTTCATTTGTCTCTATAATCTATTGTATTTATTTGTGCTATCATTTGCTATTTGTTTTTATTTTATTACTGACTGTTTACTTGTCGTTTTTTTTTGTAAATGTACTTCAGCAATTTAAATAAAGCCTCCCTGTTCTGTGTGTAAGCTATTACAACAAAATTACCCAAATTATCAAAAAAAGATAATAATAACAAGTGACTAAATGGCAGTTTGTAATGAAAATGATATCGAATACAGATATTTTTCAAGGTATCGAACCGAAGTTGGAAATTCTAGTATCGTGACAACACGAATACCTTTGAACAAATTGAAGAGGAATCGTTCTGTGTCCGTGATTGTAACCGTGCCTTCCTCATCAGGGCTGGATTTAGTCTTCAGCTCTTCGTTGTGATATTTGTCGAGGAAGTGGAAGGCGTCTGACATGCGTATGGTGTTGCTCTGATGAAGAGCCTCGTTGTAATGGCGGAGATGTTCAGCACACACACGCACCTTCTGATTCTCTTCCTTAGCAGCTGGTGAACAACACAGTCAATATTCATAAGAGTTCAACAATATAACTGCTTTAGCATGTCATCATGGAGGTGGAAATGCAATTTCTACATTTAAAAAAAAAAAAAAATCCTATTTTGTTAAGTCATTTGCAGCGCATCATGGAATGAGTAGTTAATTCACACAATAAATCTTTTCAAGTACTCTTGTCTTATACCCTTATTTTATTATACCTATTTTCCACTTATTTTTGTCAAGTGCTTTAATGTTGTGATTCGTCTAAGAGCTGCTTGGTTTAGTGAATGATTTCTTAATATCTATAGTGAAAATTAATGTGGGGAAAAAAAACTTACGTAACCGGTTAAAAAAGGGTTATTATCATTAACTAAACAACAATTTTATTACTTGATACATTACCTGAAATAATATAAAATTTATTTTATTTTAATTTCTCATTTTTGCTTGGTTTAAGTTAAATTACAAAAAATTTTACCAAAACACACACAGTAGTGGCCAAAAGTGATGTGAGGCCTTTATTTAAAAAAGAATGCATTTTTCTATGCATTTTTTTTTTTGCATCGTCAGATAAAACTTGTAACTGTAGTTTGCCTTTTTTGCCAAATAATTTTGTCAGATAAATACCTAACCAAGTGTTTTGTTCTTCTCTCATATTTAAAATATTTATTAAATAAATATAAAATATTTTCCTGATATTCTGATATTTTGTTGGGTCGTTAAAAACAAATATCCCCTCCGGACATCACTTTTGGCCACTACTGTATAGACATATAAAAAAAAAACTAATTAAAATAAAAAATATATTTTTGTTGCTAAAACTTTAACTAAAACTAAAATGTAAATCAATTAAAAATATATATTCAAAAACTATAACAGTATATCAATACTAAAATAACACTGTATCCAAAGCTGAAAAAGTGGGCGGTAACTGTTAAGCTCTATACTAGTTAGTCATAACTAACCTTTGAGGATGCTAATTATTATTAGGGATGTCCCGATCCGATCCACAGCATCGGTATCGTGCCGATACTGGCCCAGAACGCTAGATCGGAGATCGGAGGGGAGAAAAATATGATCCGATACCTATCCAACAATGCTTGAATATAGCATTTCCCTTGCTGCGACGTCCAATTAAGCGGCGCATATTGGGCGGTTTTGCCATCTATTTTGCGGGCAAAAAATGGGTTTGGGCGGGTGGATAACAATTGGGCTGGTTTCGGATCAGTTCGGTGGGTTTTTGTAGCCAAAACACCGGCACTTCAGATCCTTCTTTCGGCGACCCTCTGTTCAGCAGGCAATAGTCTGTCTCACTCACTCACTCACACACACACACACACACACACACACACATCTCTGGCTGACGTGCCCCCTAAACTCACAACAGACACTCCATCCCACTACCTTCGGTGTACTATAAACACGGTTTTGCAATCTGTCTCCTCAGTTTATAAACCGTAGGCTGTAAACTGTATGCTACACAGGATTTTGACGCATATCCAAGCAAGGGTTTGTGCAGAGTGTGGAGCGCGCACTGCATGGCAAGGAGCGCGGGCGCGAACACTTCCGTTTTCCTGTCAACAGTGGAAACAACTTAAAATACTCTATCATTTCTGGTCATACAGAAAATAACTTATTTATATATAACTTCCGTCAATATAATTTTTTTTGCGCAGCTTTTGGTGTGCATACAGTTCAAACTAAAATATTGGTGTTCAACTTTGCGTTTTAAAAATACAACCGTTAATTTTTCGTTTTAAGGGTTAAAAAGGAAAAATGAATGAACGCAAAAGTACACGGATCAATGGGTAATTTTAAAGCTTGTTAATGATTAACTTTAAACCTGTTGGTAGCTTTAAGTAGCCTACTGAAGTAGCCTTTTTTTTGTAGTGTTTGAATAAAGGGTGGCAGTCTTTCATAATCAACTGTTGTTGTGGACTATATACTGGAGAAGTATTTGTTCTCCATTTGAGTGAGATGTTTTTAGGTTGCTAATTGAGCAAAGTGCTTCCATATATTTTATTAGGCCTAGTATTAGTTCTAGAATAAAATAAAAATATCGGATTAATATCGGTATCGCAAATAGCCAAAGCTGTGGTATCGGTATCGGAAGTGAAAAAGTGGTATCGGGACATCCCTAATTATTATATATGATAACTGGATCTGTTCAGTTATTCTGAACACTGGAATTCACAGTAAAATAACAGTCGCTTCCTTTGAAAACAGGAAAGAGACCCTGTTATTACTGCGGCTTATTGAAACACATTTAGCTTGAGAGCATGACTGTACTGTATATGAAATTCTTATCATGACTTTCACAATGTGGTGGTTAAACGATGGTTTGCCTGAAGCATAAGACACACACAGAGAGATTTACCACATTTTAGTAAGCTTTACAAACATCCTTACCCAGGAAACGCAGCTTTAAAAGAAGCATGTTCACAGTTCCTGTATTTTTAGCACTAATTTCTGGAGATTGCAGAGGCAGATTTCCGTTTGTATTTCAATCTCTCTTGCACAACACAAAACACTTACAGAAAACAATATCTAGTCATTTAAATACTTTTACAGCAGAGCAAACTAGAAACATTTCAAGTGCTTTGGCTGGTTATCACCCCATTAGCTGGTCGTAAATACACAATCTGCTCAATCTTTTTCTCTTTTTACAGCCTTTTTTAAATGATCCATGTATTCTGACAAAATGATTTTTTACAAGCGACATATTAAGTGTTTGCAAAAATGTCATTATATTATAACAGCAGACCAGTGAGAAATGTACATTTTTGTGACTGTGTTTTTGTGGTGTCATCATCAGCATTGTCTTGATGTAATGTTATTAATCACATGACATTTACAGATTAGACGATTGGCTCAAAACAACCTACACCTGCATTGTCATAAGCAAAGGTGGCAGATTTCATAGAAATGGCACGTTAAAGATTTGAATAATTTCTATGACCGGTTTTGAATGACCCAGTAAACATAATTTCTTTTAAAAAAATGCAGTAAACAGGAGCTTTCTCACCATTCTGCTCTTTCTGCACCGCCCACTGCTCGTAGTTCTGTGTCCCGGGCTCACAGGAGGGCAGAAGATCAGCATGTGTGTGGATTTCATCCATTATCTTCTTGATCACATCTCCAAACGGGTCCTTTAGCATGCAAGTAGACAGACATTTTGAAAGAATACACCTCTGAACTGAATGCTAAAGTCATGTACGTAGTGTTTCTGTGTTGTACGTCACACGTAGGCTCACTATTGGCCGACGCTGGTCATGTGTGTGATGCGTGTGACGTACAAAACAGGACCGCTGCGCTGTTACACTACGTCAACTGACTAGAGGCTCACAGAGAAGGAAATGAATAGTTGAAATAAAGTCGTTATTTTTGTTTGTTTTTGCGCACAAAAAGTATTCTCGTCGCTTGATAAACTTAAGATTGAGCCACTGTAGTCACTTGGACTATTTTAACGATGTCTTTAATAACTTTTCAAGGAACAAGCGTCAATCCCTTAAGAAGCCTATGGAGGAGTGATCCAGCTCTCAGATTTAATCAAAAATATCTTAATTTGTGTTCTGAAGATGAACGAAGGTCTTACGGGTTTGGAACAACATGAGGGAGAGTAATTACTGACAATTTTCATTTTTGGGTGAACTATCCCTTTAACTTTTCTTAAAGTAAGTCAGTTAAGAATTGTATTCCTAAGAATATTTGGTGAATCCATGACACACATGAAGTGTACTGTAATTACCTCCTTCCGCCCTTCTGCTCTTGCAATCCTTTTGTACGGCGTTTTGGCCTCTTCTTCTCCCAAAGTCTTTGTTTTTATTGTGAAGGCGTCCAAGTTTGCACAGATCTGCAATTCATCAAAATAATGATTGGACTCACAGTTCCAGGTTGTAGATGACTAACAGATGAGCTGTGAAATGATCAGTAACATCACACATCAAGTGACTCAAACTGACCTTGACTGATTTAGTGCCGTTTACGAACAGCAAAACTCACTTTTGCATTTTGACTATACTGTATATTGTCATTTGATTCTTGATTTATCCGTCACAATCTCTTAAAGACTGATTTGAAATATCCAGCTCATATGATTCATTTGATTGTGAATCAGAATACATTGGTTATGCTATATGTTTTTTTGTGTAGCACTTTATTTTACAGTCCTGTTTCCCATGTACATACTATGCACTTATTAGTTATTACAATAACTAGGTACTAACACTGAACCTACCCCTAAATCTAACCTTAACGCATGTAGTTACCTTATATTAACCAGTACTTTCTTAGGTAAGTACACTAAGTACACGTACTGTAAATAAAGTGCAACCTTTTGTTGTTTGCATGTTTGTTGTTCCACATTGGTGGACAAAAGCAGATGTATAGTCATGAAAATCATTCTCGATTCTTAACCCTGTTTTCTAGCACTGAGAAACGAATGCAGAAGAGTTTCTCTCGTGCTGTGGTGGAGTTGTCATAAAGATTGGTGGTAAAGCAGAGCAGCAGGGTAACAGTGTAACAGGGGTTCAGGCTGATTCTCCTTCCTGGCTGGAGAGGCATGAAAGGCATGCAGAGGTTTATGACTGCCTCCAGCACAGGAATATTGGAAACAGCTTTGCGGTGGAGAAAACAGTAAGAGATGTGGGAGAGGAGTGTGTGTGTGTGTGTGTGTGCATGGGGGAAAGTCAGATTAAAGAAAAACAGTTAGGAAAGATTTGATCTGAGAAAGGAAGGAATATATATATATATATATATATATATATATATATATATATATATATATATATATATATATATATATATGTCTATGTTAGAGAAGTAAAGCCAAATGTTTATTTGTGTATGGCAATAAAAGTGTGTGTTTTGAAGGCATGGGTGTGCAAATGCTAACATAAGGATTTGTGCAATCTTGCACTCAAAACATGCAAATTGCTGTAGGCATGGGCATGTTTTTACACGTGTAACTAATGTGCTTCCACTTAATGATTCCAGTTGGGGTCGGTAAGATTTTTAAAAAATGTTTTGGAAACGTTATGCTCATTAAAAATACAGTAAACAATATTTTGAAGTTTGAACTTTTTTTTGTAATATTTATTAATTTAATAAATGTATTTACTGCTTTTTTTTATCAATTTAATGTGCCTTTGCTAAATAAAAACATTCATTTATTTTTATTTTTATTTTCAGAAAAGGGTTAGGGTTAAGGCTAACCCTAAACACCCCCCGCCCCCCCAAAAAAAATGAAGTAGCTAAAACAGCTTTCACCATTGGTAATAATAAGAAATGATATTGGGATGATTTCTGAAAGGTCATGTGACACTGAAGGCTGTAGATTCAGAAGCGGATCAGCGGATCGACTGGTTTACCTGGAGGATGTGTTGCTTTGAAAGATCATGTGACACTGAAGGCTGTAGTAGATTTACCTGGAGGATGTGTTGCTCTGCCATCTGCTGGCTCATCGCTCCGCCCACACCAGGTGAAGCCGTCAGACCCAGAATCTGAGGGATCGGAGCCGGACTCTTCTCCTGCTTCTTCAGGAGCTGGTTCTTGTGTTTCTGCTTCAGGTAGCGAATCATGATGTGGTTGTACGCATTTCCCTTCTTCGTGTGGTGGCATTCATCAATAACCATCAGGGTGAACTCTGCAAGTGTAGGAAATGAATTAGCATTGAAAATCTGAATTTATTCAGTTTATATTTAACATAGATTCATTATTTTAAACATTAATATATTAAGAATATTTTAAATTTAATAGATGTCCTTCTAGTGCAATAGTGATTTAAACTTTTACTTCCATGACTTCTTTTAGTGGAAAGAAAAATCCAAAATACACATTTAAGTGTTTAGTTTATTACACTTTATCTTTTTGTGTTTTTGTTGATTTCAATAACAATGCATATATTTAAAGGCAATTTTCTCAAAATGAGTTTTTTTTCCCCACTTACACTAAACCAGAAATGTTTACTTCAGTCTCACTAACATACACCAAACTTTCCACTTTTATTCTTTTCTCTATTCTGAAGGTTTTAACTGAGGGGTTTGTTCATATATCTTTTGCCTGGTTTATGCAACATTGTAGAAAATCTTTTTTTTTCTGGCTTTTGAATTAAACAAGAATTTTAAACCTGCTTTTATCCAATGTTCAGATTTCTGTTCTGGTGCAAATTAGTACATGTAATTATTTAGATGATGCATCATTTATGCATTTAAACATAATATTTCAGAAAACCCATAATACAAAACAATTGTCTTATTTAACTGGGGAAAATATAGTGATATCCATTAGTTAACATTTTTACCTATACACCTGTCTTGCCCTAAAGGGAAAGTTTATCCAAAAATAAAAAAAAATTCAGATAAAAAAAATCAATTTAATCATCCTCATGTCATTCCAAACGTTCCTTTGTCCATGAAACAAACAAAAAAAAAAATATATATATATATATATATTTTTTTTTTTAGAAATGTTCGGTTTTTTGTCCATACAATGAAAGTCAATGGGGTCCAAACAACAAAGTTCATTTTGTTCTAAAGAAGTAAGTATGTGTTTATATGTATTAACACATGTTAATAATACATTGTTCATGGTGCTTTTATACGAATAGCAAAAGCACTTGGTCATTTTTTTCTAGCATATGTTTCTAATCAACAAAGGCGAGTGCTGTAAACCTCCAGTCCATTCTCACCGGCTAAGTTTACAGTTTTTGTTCAGCCTTCCGGCGCTCCAAGGGGACTCTGGGAAGAAGAAAAAAAAGTCTGTATTTCACGCACTGACAGAGGCGGTGGGTGATGTGGCCACGTTTTACAAAAAAGAATTTAAAGGTGCTGCCTGTTTGGCCCCTGAGGGCTGGAATGGGCTCTGAAACTCTGAAAATGACAGCAAATCTCCACTGAATTTGTTCAGCCAGACGTGTGGCCCATGGACCAAAAAAATAAAAAATAAAGGGTTTAAGAGTTAAAACGAGGGGGGGAATCAACAAACAGCATATGCCACAGGAGGAATCCCACCTTGCGGTGGACGCTGCCAGAGAGACTCACAAGAGAGCTGAATCTGCCAGCAAAGACTGATGGGGAAAAACACTGTCACATGAAACCTCAGAGGAGGAGCTTTGGTCTCTTTTCAACATCTAACAGAAGGTGAACCCATTTGACTGGACTCTGACTCTCTGAAAGTGTTGAAATATTTCTGTTTAATGCATGTGAGTGAAGGGGAATGTGACCTACGTGATAATTTGATCCCGTCCTCGTCACCGTTCTTGGCTTTGGCTAAAGAGTTTTCCAGGATCTGTGCTGTGCAAATGATGATGTCATTTTGCTCTATGATTTGTGGGAAGGAGATTTTGAGCTGCGAGGCTCCGCTGACTCGCTCAACTGAGTATTGGTGCTTCAGAAACCGCCCGAACTCGGCCTTGTAGTGCTGCTCGACCAGAGGAACCTGGAAATAAGTTATTTAGCATTGTTACGCAGCTCTCTGAAATGCTGGATTCTGATTGGTCAGTTGCAACATTCCGAGGTCAGCTGTTCCCCGATAGAGTGCAACAGTGCCCGCCCCCTTTTTCAGCGGTGCTGGTTCTAGAAGTATATTTTTCATTCATTTTTCCCATAGGGATTTTAAAGTAGTCTTCAATAATGAGTTATAAGCCATGAACCAAGCCAATCAGCGACAAGGTGAATCATAACATTGAAAATTTGATTTGAAGCAAAAAAGTTTGTGAAAATCAGACAAAAAGACAAAGATACAAGACTGCGAACTTAACTGCTTTAGTGAGAGAAAGAACTAAAATCCCATGAAGCATTACGAACAGCATAATCAAACTAAAAATGGAGAAATATAAAACTACTCATTTACAAATGTTGATTATATGTTAAAAACTACATAATTTGTTTGTTGCAAAATATGCATACATATATATATATATATATATATATATATATATATATATATATATATATATATATATATACAAACATTTCAGTATTTTGAGAGCGTACGGAGATCGACTCAATCATTCGCAGTGCTTCATGGGAGTGGGCGGAGCTAAAGACCTCTTTTGGTGCGTGTTGCTTTTTCCGACTCTATGATTGGTGTAATTTTCTGTACAGCATCATAGGTGTAGTTTTTCACCAGGGAATCCACTGTTAAACACGATTATTTTAAAAAAATAAGCTGAAATAATGCGGGCTGACGGCTTCAGCAGAAGCAAATACCATCGATTAACAACCTCGTAGCTCACAGTAGGTTATTGTAAGTTATTGTTCAAAATCAATTGCCTTATGGAGAAAATTAATAGAGGTTTTACTTCCGGAACCTGACTGTTGCACTCTATCACACGGCTCTCCGAAATGCTGGATTCTGATTGGTCAGTCGTGACATTCCGAGGTCAGCTGTTCCCCAATAACGGGTATTTGAGCCTGGCATTTCTTTCATGTCTCTCGTATCACATCACGGACGCGCTCTGTTATTTCATTCAAACAATTATTATTATTATTTTTATCATTATCATCTCAGTTATTTAATTTACTGTAATGGATTATAAGATAATAAACAGGTCAGATTTCAAAACGGTTTCTTCTCAAATGTGGCAAGTAATCATATAATAAGTGGGATAATATACATCCAGCTGTTTGTTACCACAAAAAATTGTCTGGACGTACAATATCCCGCTTATTAGGCGGCTGCTAAGGTTTTCTTGGTGGTTGCAAGGGCATTGCATGGCATTTTTTGGGGTGATTTCACTTTAAATGTCTGTTATTTCCCTGCAGGGAACCGGCCGCTCAGGAAGTCTGGACCAACCGAGGTGCTGAGTTGTAGGTTTGCACCACACTTTTGCTGATGTGGATCTTTTTTTTATGTTTTATGATTCAGCAGGACAAAAAGTCCCTCTGCTCCTATAGCAAACACTCAAAAACATCTAATTTCTGTTTTTCTTTTTCAGAGACTTGAAAAAGACGCATCGCTCATACAGTTGGGCGGAGGACAGTGTTGTTTCTCAAAAGTTGCTCTTTTTTTAGCTCAGAAGAGCTCTTGTAAGTTTCAACTTTGTCTCAGATGTTTCTCTTCAGCAATTCTCAAATGAGACAATTGTTGACATACAGTGAGAGTTTAGGGCTGTGGAATTAATGTTGGTACCAAATCATATGGTCTTTAAAGAATTTGATGAGAAATGTTTATATTGGCAAATAAATAAAATAAATATAAATGCGTCTGCTAGACTTTTAATGGGCACTTGGAAAAAGCAGCATGTAACACCGATTTTAGCCTCACTAAATTGGTTGCCTGTGCAGTTCAGAATTGATTTTAAATTATTGATTTTTGTATACAAAGCGATGCATAATTTGGCCCCACCATATCTAGTGCATCTCCTTCATATACATAAACCTTCCAGGTCTCTTAGATCAGCAAATCAGATGATGCTAGACACTCCAAAACTAGATTAAAACCGAGTGGTGATCGGGCTTTTGCTGTGGCAGCTCCAAAGCGCTGGAATAGTTTACCTTTACACCTTAGACTTGCTCCCTCTTTAAGTTATTTTAAGCGAAATTTAAAATTGCATTTGCTAGAATTAGCGTTTGGATCAGTAGGATAATTGGTAAGAGGCTCTTCACAGATGTCTGTTTGTCATTGTATTGTCTGAAAATACATTTTATTATGTGTTTGTACAGCACATTGGTCAACATCACGTTGTTTTAATTGTGCTTTATAAATAAAGTAAATGAAATGAAATAAATATTGGCAAAACTGAGCTCTAAGACATTGAGATCTCATTAGTTAAGATCTGTTTTAATAGCAGCAGAATGAATCAGAGATGGTATTGTAGTGTATTATTTTCTAATTATTACACCTAATAATGTTTTACTATTTCTAATATTGACTGGTGAATTTGTCATCTTTGTAGTTGATGTATGGCAGTGGAAGTGAAGCACCTTGTTGACCAGAACGACGACTTTCCCGGGTTGTCCCATCTGCTTCTTCCTCTCCAAATGTTCTTTAGTGATATACACAGCAACCCTGGTTTTACCACTTCCTGTTGGGAGGCAGATGATGATGTTTTTTTCCTCCAGAGCTGGTCTGGCCACCTCCATCTGATAGTCTCGCAGTTCAACGGTCCTCTTGCTCGCTGAGAGAGAGAGAGAGAGAGGAGAGAGACATGATGATCCTGCAGGTACAGTAGACATGACTCTGTGTCTGTGTCTCGTGGGCCGCACGGAGGCTCAGCTATTGCAATCACAGCTGTGTTTTCTTTATCCCTGGCTAGTTAAAATAACACTGTTGTTTATGAATCAGCCAGTCTAAAGCTCATTCAGACGGTCTATGAGCCTGCTGTAAGTCTCACGAAACCTGTGAACAACATGTATGCTATGTTTAACCCCAAAATAAAATAAAAAACACTGAAATAAATTTTGTTTTATATTAAATTAACATTTTTAGTACTGTTAGGTACTTTGCAATCTGTTTTTGTGAGATTGTTTTTTTACATTATTTTATTTTATATATTTAATATTATTCAAATTGTGTATTAAATATATATATGAAAATATAAATTGCTATTTAAGAACCACATCAGTCCAATTAGTTCAGTATGTACACTTAAATCCTTGTAGGAGTTGCAAGTCTTTATTTAGCAACTTTTTTAAAGCACACTCGCAATATATAAGTATATATGTTTAGGTTATAATCTAAAAAAAAACAGAAGATAATTTAAACATGGGTTCCTCTATATTTATGGATTATCCTATGGATTTTTATAATGCCACTTTTTGGATTTCAAAGTAAAATACTGTCTGAGGTAAAAATTACTTTTTTATAAAGTAAAACCCACAGAGGCAACCCATAGCAAAAGAACATATTTAACAAGAAATATTTTATGCTAATTTATATTATTTCAATCATTAAGCATTCATATGGTGGTGTTTGTTTTCAGTATTCATTACAGTATTTTGAGGGGTAAATATGCTTAATTGTAATGAAAATAATGCAACTCAAATCCTTCTGGTAGTTGAAGATACTCTCTGATCTTATACTGTATAAATGTCTACAAGTGATGTTCAACAGAACTTAGTTTATCTGTGAAATTAAAAATATATATTTACAGTCATCAGTCTTTTACATTTGCCTAGAAATTGACGTCACGTTTAAACCACTCTCTTGAGTGAGATCTTAGCAATCATACTGCATTAACTTGTAATGTCACATAACATTGGGAATCAGAGCAAAACTGAAATGTATGATAAACTGAATCATGGAAATATAGCAAGCCAAATCCATTGTATAGTTCTGAACTTCTATTGAACTGTGTCCTTTTTTATCTAAAGACACCCTCATTTATATGATTTGACAAGGTTAATCCACATGCAAGCTCTTGGAGAGTGTTTTAATCCGAGAGATCATCATTCATAATCAACACGTTATAGCGAGGCAAAAAGAGTGATAAATAACAAGAGGAATGCATAAAATTGTGAATCATTTAATTTATCATTCAATATTAGGTCAAGCTCGCAAGCAGTGCCGACCCTGTCCAACCTGATCATTTGATTTATGAAACTGTTTTTAGTTTAGGGAATTCATTACACAAGAAGGAAACAAGGAAGCAACAAATCAGGTTCCCCGGAGCAACATTTTATTGCTTGAATGTTTTTCTTTTAGAACTCAAGACTCTTAATGGATTTCTCAGCTGCGTTATGCAAGTATCGACTTTTATCTCTGATGTTTCTTCTAAAACAAATGAGACGGTTGTTACATACACTACTGTTCAAAAGTTGAACAGTATTATTTTTATTTTTTTTGCTACACATTTGTCTTTTGTTCAGCAATGATTAAATAAATTGAACAAAAGTGAAACTAAAGACTAAAGTTATAATATTGCTAAAGGTTGAACACTGTTCTTTTGAGTTTTCTATTCATCAAAGAATATGAAGCAGCACAACTGTTGCTGTTCTACATTAATAAATAATCAGAAATGTTTCTTGAGCATCAAATCATCATATTTTAGAATGATTTATGACGGATCATGTGACACTGAAGACTGGAGTAATGATGCTGAAAATTCAGCTTTGATCACAGGAATAAATTACATTTAAACATATTCAAATAGAAAAGTTATTTTTCTTTCCTATGGGTCCCATCCTCCCTTACTGTGACTTTATGGAGTAAATAATCTAATGCACTAAACAACTCATGTTCTTCTAAGTAAATGCATGTGAATTTTACTGTGGATGTTGGTTGGTGCGACTCATTTTTTACATGCTAACAGGAAACTTAGTGTTTATAATTCTCTGACAATGTGGCATTCCTAGAGAATATGGCATTCCTACAGAAGTCATCGATCTGGACGAGTTGCTTTTATAAGCATGTACGATCACTGGTGGTTAAGCTAATAGCATTTTTGGCAGAATGATAGAATGCACTAAACAAATTATTAAAATGTGGTCAAAAATCACGTGCATCCTGGAATTCCTCTGCTGTGAATGAAGTGCTAATTAGAAGCTGCAAATAAAATTGCATTTCCTTAATCAAAAATACAATATATTATTACAATGTAAAATAACTGGTTTCTATGTGAATATATTTTAAAATGTAATTTATTCCTGTGATCAAAGCTGAATTTTCAGCATCAGCCTTCAGAAATCATTCTAATATGCAGTATAATAAGTTTTTAGTGAGTCTGTGCATCAGTTTTTACATGCTGCAGTTGCATTACACTTGCCATTTTTCTTTGCAATGCATATTTGAAGCAATACTAGGGCTCAGTGACTTATTGAATGTATATTTGCAATGATTATTCTAGCAATATGTGTTTTATTTAGCCATTAAGTTACCTAAACTTCCTTTTTATTAAGCCTTCCTGTCTCTGAAGAGAATTATACTTGTGTTTGACAGAAATTGGCATATGCATATTTCTCCACTCTCCTGCAGACCATGACCAGAGCCGTTCTTGATCTCTTCAATATGCCCTCATGTTAGCGGCAGGCCTCGGTCTGCGAGTGGAAATATTCCCTGGATGTGACAGTGATTTAACACTTTTTTGAGGAGACGAGACTGGTGAACTCTATGCGGTCGAGGGCGACGTCTCACATGTGGAGCAGTAACTAACAGAACCACTGAGAGTCAGGCCGCTGAACACAACTAAGCCATTCTTTTCCATACGCTTTTATAATAATAACTCTTTGAAAATGTCCTGACGGTTAATTGCTCGCGGGAACGTTTCTCAGGCGAAGGCTGGATTGTGGGTCATTAGATGTATTGCACAAAAGAAATAAGCTGTAATGTCAAAGGGTAAAGAGATTTGATGCCTTATTTCCTTTCAAACAATTATAAACATGAAAGCAGGGTTAATTTGAATAACTCTGTTAAATAGAGTTTTGTGGCATTTAATTCAATTACTGATTTCAAGGTTCAATTGTTGACCAATGAATTTCCATGACTTTTCCTATTGTTCGTCATTACTGGAAAAGTGTCGGTAAAAATTCATTATTACTTGTAATTCCTATGAATTTGAACTGAAATGGCCAGATCACAGTATGTACAGATTCAGTATCCATCCTGCTTCATGTTGGTCTTTTATGTTTTATTTTTTTGTTTTGAAATGTATAGTTATTAAATGCACATTTGGTAACACTTTACTTGAAGCCTGTATATATAATGTATTATAAACATGTTTAATGCATTATTATGCCTTTTAATGCACCTTATATTGCATTGTATGGTCTCATGAATAATTGTAACCACAGTTATAATACATTATAATATTTATGTTACACCTTTAAGAAAGTATAATGTATTAAAACACATGACAAACAACTAATTTCAGATATAACAAGTAATCTGCAAATCTTAAAACCATTTTAACTTTGGTTACAATTATTCATGAAAAGCTATAATGCATAATACATAAAGGCTTTAAGTCAAGTTTTCATTTAACTATTCTAAGTTGAATTCTGAGTGAATGCCACACAGACCTACTGGATAATGATTTAGATTTTTTTTTTTTTTTTTTGAGATTACACTTAATACAGTCCCTCGAGAAAAACGCGATTATGCGATCACATAATTCAATGCATAATCAGCCAAAGTCCACATATTTATGCGGGGGCCGCATTTTTTCAAATACGCCGCACTTTCTGCGCATAAATTGCCGATTTCCGCGCAAAATATGCGGGGCTTGCATGATTTCATAATCCCCGCTTTTGCGTTGCAAAAAAGTCACAAATATCTTAGCAGAAAGTTGAAAAATGTTGCGTTTACTTCACACAAGTGCAGCCATTTTCCCGTTGCCATGGGAACGTTATGAAGTGACGTAATTATGCGACGTGAACATCATCGAAAAGCTATAAAACAGGAAGCACACATTTTTTTATATTTTATTTATTCATTTTTACAGAAGTTGTAGCATATTCCTTTTTGTAAAGCTACAGAAATTGTTTGACTCATCAATGTTTTGTAAGTTTGAGCCGTGTGTTTATTAAGGTCTGAAATAAAACAAGATGAGAACTTAAATATTCCCAGCACTTTCTGTGATGTAGTATGCTTGCTTATCATAGGAAGTAATAAGAAATGACTCTTTACATAGTGAGAACAGGGTGTTGGGGAATCACTTTTTTTTTTCTTTTTTTCATCAAACCGCAGATTTTGCAAGTTCCCACAATTTCATAGCATGAAATTGCTTAAATATCCCATATATTCCACCGCATTTTTTAAGAAAACGTGCCGCATAATCAAGGATTTTTGCCCGCAACAATCACAAAAAAACTCTGCATTTTTCTGGAAGGACTGTTAATAATAGCAAGTATGAAATAGTTCTGAGATGGGCATGACTAGAAACTAAATCGCTGTGGTTTGTAATTTAACTCATTTTTTCCATCTTTTACAGTACACTAATTGCTGGGACTGTCCAAACTGGAGCATTAGATAAGACCCTACACCCTTTCAGTTTGGATGAAAGTCATTTGACTGTACCTGACGGCTCATCATCCTCTGTGGGATCTCTTTCCTCTGTGAGATCTCCTTCCTCTTCCTCCTGGCCTTTATACATGTCTACATCTGTGAGAGAATATATGCACTGCTGTTAGTTTGGCTTGTTTACATTTATCAGATGCCTTTTTATCCACATCTCACAAAAGATGAGCATGAGTGATTTCCTCACAGAGCCAACAATAACAAAAACAACACCAAAAGCTAGATTAGGAGTAGTTGATTAAGTTTATGGCAGGATTGTCTGTTTGCCCAACAATTTTTTTGGACTTGTGAAAGGAAAAGCTTCAGATTTGCACCTTCATTTTCAGCAGACGCATCCAGAACGTTGCTGTCCACACTGCTGTCCAGGTCCTCTGACAAAAGAGAGCTATTGGCGGAGAGAACGGGCATAGAGCCGTTCATGACCGGGTCCGTCTCCTTCGCGAGAGCCAAACACGTCTGTTCGCCCTCCTCAACCGTTCTGAACTCATTGGTCTCAACTGACATGGACTCTGCACACAGGTAATCAATACAGTTGAATTCAGTGCAGCACATCATTGTAATGCATAATAACAATGCACAGAATATCTGTCGATATGCCATTATGGTCAAAATTAAACATGTATCTAAATCTAACGTGCATGAATCTAAAGAATTTTTGGTTGCACTTTATTTGAAGGTGTCATTGTTACAGTGTAATTATATAAGTAAGTACTGAGTAACATTAAGCAACTACATGTACTTATTATAGGGTTAGGGTAGGATTAGGATTTGGTTGAGGGTTAGTTGCATTTAATTATGCATCATTTACTGTTATTACTATGGTAATTACATTTAACATGTGTAACAAGAACACTGTAAAATAAAGTGTTACCGAATTGTTGGTATGTGTACTTACCTAAGAAAGTACTGGGTAATATAACATACAGTAACTACATGGTTTAAGGGTAGGTTCATGGTTAGTATCTAGTTATTGTAATCACTATAATAAGTACATAGTATGTACATGGGAAACAGGACAGTCAAATAAAGTGCTATCGAATTGTTAAATGACTTTTACATCACTTTTTTTTAAAAGCAACAAAAAACAAACTCAGATCAATCTCAAAATCATGCTTTTTGTTTAGATGCGCTTTAAAACGTTCTTACTGAACTGCACGTCATTACTGTAGTCGAAATTAGAACATTAACAACACGCTAGTGTTCAAAATGTTTTTGAAAAAAATCTCTTCTGCTCACTATCAAAAATACGGTAAAAACAGCAATATTACGAAATATTATTACAATTTAAAATAAGTCTTTTATATTGCAATATATTTTAAAATATAATTTATTCCTGTGATCAAAGCTGAATTTTCAGCATCATTACTCCAGTCTTCAGTGTCCCATGATCCTTCAGAAATCATTCTAATATGATCATTTGCTGCTCAAGATACATTTCTTTTTATTATTATTATATATTATATCATATTTTACTTAATATTTTTGTGGAAACTGTTATATTTTTTTTTACCATGATTGTTTTATGGATGGAAAGAACAGCATTTATTTGAAATAGAAATTTTTGTAACATTTATAAAAGTCTTTACTGTCACTTTTGATCAATTTAATGTGTCCTTGCTGAATAAAAGTATTAATTTCTTTATATATATATATATATATATATATATATATATATATATATATATATATATATATATATATATATATATATATATATATATATATATATATAGAACAGTATTGTAGTTTCAATTTTGATAACGTAAAATATTTAAACTAAGATTATTTATAAGATCAGGAAGATTTGTTTATTATTTGAGCGTTCCTCAAAAGTACTAAAAAAAGTTTTTTCTTAAGATTTGTTTTTTCCTACATGTTTCTTAAGAACATGTAAAAATAATATTCTGATTAATCAATCTCAAAATGTCTATCTTTTAAATAATTCTGTCATTAATTACAGTATTACCCTCATGTAGTTCCAAACCCATAAGACTTTCGTTCATCTTCAGAACACAAATAAAGATCTTTTTGATGAACTGAGCTTCCGCAAGAACCAATGAGTTCTTGCAGTTTCGTTTGAGCTTCTGTTTATGTTCGCTGATCGGTGTTTAAATGTGAATAAAAGCCTAAATTCAATCGGTTTAAGTCTCTTCAGGAAATTTGGACTAAACTGCTAAATTCATAGGGATTAGTTTTATGATCTCTTTATGAACTTTTTGAAGCGTCAAAGTGTCAGTTACGTATGTCAATGGAGGGACAGAAATCTCTGATTCCATTACAAATATCTTCATTTGTGTTTTGAAGATGAACGGTATGAGGGTGAGTAATTAATGACAGAATTTTCATTTTTGGGTGAACTATCCGTTTAAGAGCTAATTTGGTTTGTAGTGATATACAGAAACTAACAGTGGGGTTTCCAGGCTACAAATGTGTAGTCTAAACAACAGAGTGACGTTTGACCTCTGATGGTTTCCTGTTTCCAACTACTGTTTTTCTAAGAGAGTCTGTGACTATGGAAGCATATGGGCAGCAATACTCAATTTGAAATGTAATATGCAAAATGACAATGCAATATGTAAAATGGCAATGCATTTCTGTACTTAAATTGACATTTTCCATTACAACATTTGGTGCAAAATGAAATAATTCAAATATATAATTTACATTTGCCATTTCATAGACTAGTTTTAATATGTAAGTTGACTACATATTTTAACGCTTTATAAGTTGCAAAATTTAAAAATGTAGATATGTTTAACGTTCAAGCAAAAACTGTAGCAAAATGATCTGATTTAAATGTTATTTTTCTTAATTGCATTTACACTCACAGCTAAGACACTTGTGATTTGCATTTTCATTAAATGTCCCGCAATGAATGTTGCAAAAATTCAATGTGCAAATTAAAAATGCATTCGGAGCAGATCACGTCACCGCCCCGCCCCGATCTGTCAATCACTGTGTGAAGTTTGTACAAAAGTTTTGTTTGTTCTGCTTCGGTTTTTAAAATATTAGACCGAATTATAGACTATGATGTCACCAGCCCCCCGACCTGCTCCACATTCACCCAAAATAGGCTCAATCGTTTGTGTGGGGTAAACGTTTATTTTGTGCTGCTTCGGTTTCTTAGATATGTATAGGTCATTCTGAGGTCACTGCACATTTTTAAAATATTAGACACTGACGTCACCAGCCCCGACCTGCTCCACATTCACCCAAAAAAGGCTAGTCTTCTATGAATTTGACCCGTCAGATTCCGTGACCCTATATATTTATTAATATCTGATCAATATGCTTTATAAAATAGAAAGTGAGCAGCACGTTTTTTTTTTTTTTTTTTGGCGTGCATGTTAATCAATGAGTGCATTCACACCGGGAGCAGGAGCGATGCGTGAGCAGCAGTGAAGCGGGGTTTCGGCGCAGAGTCTATTTTTTCTGAATTATTTTTGCTCAATGAAAGTGAAATCACACTTTTGATGGACAAAATAAATATGATTTCACACAAAAAGTGCCCAAAATGCACAGAATTTGCATGTCTGGTGTGTTTTAACAAAAACTGGAGTAGGCTATGTCAGAAAAGAAAAATAAATTTTCTTTTTGAAATGAACACATTTTTTTAGTTGGATATTGGATGTGAAAAGAAGGAAATGGTTCTTCCATAACACTGCACTTTAGATGTGTGGGAATTTCCCACTAGGGCTGTCACTTTTGTGAAAAAATCCTGTTCGATTTTTGAGACATATGTGTTCATTGAATCGATTGTAAAATCGTTTTTTCCATGTCTAAAGACGTTTCCATTTTCAACACCAAATATTGGCAAATCCACGGACAACTAACAGGCATTAGGACGAACGTAAAGAGGGCGCTTGAGACGCGCACAAGTCAGCAATATTTCTGATGATTTATTGGCGTGAAGTTTTGTGCACAATGACAAACAGGAGTGCAACATTCAAGGATTGAAATTAACACCCGCCAAATTCGGATAAAAATTAACTTTGGCCGGTAACGCTGTCAGTCATATCACGAGCCAATTTGCCGTTTTTCTATGTTTACTCACTTTGCTGGGGAAGTTCGTGTAAGCCAAATCTGCGTGGATTTAGCGCAGATACTCAACTCGTGAGTCCTAATGACTAATATTAAATACAGCGTATTGCGCAGAATCTGCGCATTTCTGGCTTGCTTGAACACACACGTCACTAAGCAACAAATAACGGCGCGCTTGTTCACTTGCACTGAAGTAATAGCGAATAAGCATTTGGTTAACAGAAAAGACATTGTTATTTTCCAACATCCTACATGTTCTGTGTACTGTATTGATCTGTCTACCTAAAACACATTTTTGGTTAAAAAAAAAAGGCAGTTAAAATCGATTCCCTATTTTCGTTTTCGAAACTTGTGTTGGTTGGTCCGATCGATTGTGCAATCGATTTTCGAACGTAAAGTGACAGCCCTATTTCCCACACCAGGAGTAATTTATATAGTTCTATTTTATAGCGATTACTGTTAAAAAAAAATCTATGTAAAATGTTCTACTAAAGAAAAGAGAAAATAAATATGTGTGTGTGCTGTAGAGTGGTTAGAAAAAATGAAATCGGAATCGGCTAAAATCGGTATCGGCAGGTCAAACTCATTGAAAAATCGGAAATCAGAATCGGCCTAGAAAATTGTAATCGGTGCATCTCTAGTTAATAGTAATAAGAATAAAGATAAGCATATGGGTATCAGACAATGAGAATATTTGGTTACACTTTATTTTAAGGTGTCGTTGTTACACTGTAATTATACATTTAAGTACTGAGTAGTAATAATTAACTACATGTACTTACTGTTGAGTTAGGGTTTGGTTGAGGGTTAGTTGCATGTAATTATGCATAATTTATAGTTATTACTATAGTAACTACATGTAACATATGTAACAAACACACTGTAAAATAAAGTGTTACCAAATATTTTATACAAAACGAGACCATCATTAACACAGTATAGGATCAGACATCAACAGCGCAGCATAATGTTCACACCAAACGAGTGTCGACGCCTGATAATGCAGAAAATGATCCCAGACGTTCCAACAACGCACCGGTTCTATAATCTTATAATCTTCGGGAAACACTATACTATACTATACTACCATTTCTCTGTTCACGCTCCACTTCTTCTGCTAGTGAATGTAACGCTCGTATCAGCTCTGCCGCCGCCATGTTCCCTTCCAACGCCTCAAAATACATTCAATAACCTGTGTCTACCTGTTGCCGAGCCCCGCCCTCACGCAGTGATTGACAGATCGGGCCGGGGCGGTGACGTGATCGGCTCCGAATGCATTTTCAATGTGCACATTGAATTTTTCAACATTCATTGCGGGACATTTAATGAAAATGCAATCACAAGTGTCTTAGCTGTGAGTGTAAATGCAATTAAGAAAATTAACATTTAAATGATCATTTTAGCTTGAACATGTAATCATTTCTGCAATACATTTTAATTTTGCATCTTATAAAGCATTAAAATATGTATTCAATTGACATATATTAAAACTAGTGTATGAAATGGCAAATGTAAATTATATAACTGATTTGCACAATCAGGTAACAGAAACGTTGCACAAATGTAATGGTAAATGTAAATGCATTGGCATTTTACATATTGCCTTGTCATTTTGCATATTACATTTTAGATTGAATATAGCTACCCATATGATGCTTCCATGAGTGACAGCCGGATGAGAAAGCAGCACTTGTGTGATGATTTGCCCCTCACCGTCCTCGTTGCACGGCTCTCCCCGCAGCTCGCGCACCAGATCTCGGTGCTCCGTCTCCTCCAGGGCCTGGAGGAATTTGGAAAACCAGCCAGCTTCATTTTTCACCAGCCTTCTGAGGAGCACTCGAGCACCGTTTATGTTCCCATGATTCTCAGTGGCTTTCATAATCTGCAGGAGTAATAATGAACAAATAGTTAATGCATTTAATATGAGTGAGAGGTGAAAGCTCGGACAGACCCTGAGACACACACACACACACACACACACACACACACACACACACACACACACACACACACACACACACACACACAGAGGGTCGTTAAACTCAATATGGGTCATTAGTGATGATGTTTTGAACTTTAGCTTTGTAATTTGCTCCAGTCTAGAGTCATACTTTAGTTTAGGGTCCATTTCTCACTATTAACGTTGACTTTTCCTTCCATAAACTCCTTATTAA
Source organism: Gila orcuttii (assembly GCA_026230005.1). Lineage (NCBI taxonomy): Eukaryota > Metazoa > Chordata > Actinopteri > Cypriniformes > Leuciscidae > Gila > Gila orcuttii. The sequence continues at coordinate 49,450,831 of JAPDVR010000007.1, read as the reverse complement.
TAGTTAGTAAGATAGTTGTTAAGATTAGGTATTGGATTAGCATTAAGGGATGTGGAATATGATCATGCAGAATAAAGCATTAATCTGTGCTTTATAAGAAACCAACTATAATAAACACCCAATATGCTAATATGCAACTAGTTAATAGTGAGAAATAGACCCTAAACTAAAGTGTTACCAATAATAATAATATAAATTGTGGTGAAAGAATATTACAAAAATAAATGTTACAATATAAAATATATCTAGAAGTACTAGTATATGTAATAGAAAATAATAATTTGATATTGCATTTAATATACTACTAATAATAAGGATTTCTTAGATTTGCTTTAATTTGTGGATTTACTGATGTGGTTAAACTCACAATTTTTGTTTCTGTTTGGTTTATAGCGCCCTCTACTGATGATAATATCTATCTATCTATCTATCTGTTTGTCTGTCTGTCTATGTCTATCAGTCTGCCTGTCTGTCTATCTATATATATGTCTGTCTGTCTGTCTTTATATATGTCTGTCTGTCTGTCTGTCTATCTTTATATATGTTTGTCTGTCTGTGTGTCGGTCTATCTATATATATATATATATATATATATATATATATATATATATATATATATATATATATATATATATATATGTCTATCTATCTGTCTGTTTCTATATCTATCTATCTATCTATCTATCTATCTATCTATCTATCTATCTGTCTGTCTGTCTGTCTGTCTGTCTATCTATATGTCTGTCTATCTATCTGTCTGTCTGTCTGTCTATCTATATATATGTCTGTCTGTCTATCTATCTATAATCTATCTATCTATCTATCTATATCTTGTTTGTTTATTTATTTATTTAAATTTTACTTCTTTATTTAATTTGAACTTTTCGTCAATTGACGAACCCATGTAGTTCCTCCTCACGAACCCCCAGTGGCCGGTGGTCCACAAACAAACCCCAGTGCTCTAGTCTAGTCTAGTGTAACGTCTGAGTTTCGGTCACTCACGTTCTCCTGGTCCTCGGGCGTCAGGAGCTCCAGTGAGCAGCAGTGCGCGCACACGTCTCCGGTCTTCATGTTGAGCAGGGTCAGATGCATGAGATCGATCAGGCGGACACAGCTGTCGTTCTCGGCCTCTACTGTCGGGTCCGGTGGGCTGTTCAGCACGTAATTCACCGCGTGTTTGCATCCAGTAGTCTCCAGTGCGGTGATCAGCTCTCTCGACCATCCTTTTTCGTGTTGTGTTTGAATAAGTTCGTCGATCAGAAGTGCTGCGGCGCTTATGTCCCCGTCCGCGCGTGATTTGGCCCTTATTTTGTCCCTTCGATCCTGTCCGAGGAAATGCAACTGATCCAGAAGAGGCTCGACCTGGATGACCCGCTTCAGTCTGGCTCTAAAACAGTCCAGGATATGACGCGTCTCGACGTCCTGATCAATGCTCATATTTGATAAGACTAAGATGATATATCGCCGAAATGTGTTCTGTCACCGATTACTACCAGCCGATGAATCCGGTTTAGCTTCCCAGGACTCGGTGACTTTCGGTTTCGTTTCTTGTCCTGGTTTACAAACGTAATCAGTCAGATGTGTCGGCGCGTGTTGCTAAAAATATCAACGTTATTTAAAGCCACGAGATATAAATAATTATGTTCTCTCTTTATTTATTTTCATGAATATTTATTTATTGTTAGAATAAAATCTGCTTTGCGGGCATTGACAAATTGTGTATACAATTTTTCTGCAAACTTGAACTAGATAAAAATAATAAACACTAGATGTCGACAGAATCCCTTATGCCAAACCGGTAACATTCATTTAATATAATATAATGTAATATAATATAATTTTGAATATTGATTTTGTTATAGTAGAAAATTAATTAAAAATCGTGAAAGTATAGAGGGGTTAATTGTAATTAAGCCAAGTAGGGATTATTATTACATTCATGAATCTGCTTCATTTAAAAATTTTTTTTTAATGTATCTATTTATTATTTTTATTTACTATTGATTATTATTATTTGATTTTTAAATAATATTATTTGAATTATTTATTAGGTGTTTGGTATATATAACTTTTAATTAATAACTTTATTTTTAATTAATTTAATGGTTAAATATATATATATATTTTTTTAACTTTTTTGATATGTAAAAGTAGCCTATCTAATTATGTTCTTGGTTATTGTTCTAATTATGTGGGTACCTGACAGTACCCTTCTGCCAGGGAAGCTCAAGCTCTGGTGCCTGCAATTTGGACTTCTCCCTCGGGTAATGTGGCCACTCACTATTTACGAGCTCCCAATAACAACTGTGGAGAAGATGGAGCGAACCATGACTTCATACGTGAAAAAATGGCTCGGCGTCCCACGCTGTCTGACTAACATCAGCCTCTACGGCAAAGGGGTCCTTGAACTTCCTATCACGAGCCTCACCGAAGAGTACAAGTGTTCTAAAGTGAGACTCCAGATGACTTTGAAGGACTCCAGAGACCAGACCATCAGCAATGCCGTTCCATCTCTGTTAACTGGATGGAAATGGACACCATCCGACGCAGTGCAGCAAGCTACATCAGCCCTGAGGCACAGCAACATTGTAGGGCACGTCCAGTTGGGAACAGGAGGCCTTGGCCTTACGGCAAGCAAGCCAACTTGGCGTAAGGCCTCAACATCAGAGAGGAGGAAAATGGTGGTCAAGGAGGTGCGCCGTGAGGAGGAGGCTGTAAGAAGTGCAAAGGCTGTCTCTCTTGCCAAGCAGGGACAATGGATGAGGTGGGAAGGCCTGGAGAGGAGAAAGCTTAGCTGGAGGGAGCTCTGGGAAATGGAGGAAAGCAACATCAGCTTCATCATCAGAGCCACCTATGATGTGCTCCCATCTCCAAAAAACCTCCACCAGTGGTATGGCGAGGAACCAACCTGTGCCCTCTGCCCAACTCGAGCGACTCTTAAGCACATCTTGGTCGGTTGTAAGACCAGCCTCACACAAGGTCGCTACACCTGGAGACACAACCAGGTCCTCAAGAGTCTGGCAGCAGCTCTTGAGAGCCAGAGGAATACCACCAACTCCTTGCCCCTGAGAGCAATCAAGTCCATCACGGCCCCAACCTTCATCCGAGAGGGACAGAAAAAGTCCAACCATCCCCCTACCAAACCAGAAGCTGGACAGCTAGCCATGGCCCGTGACTGGAAGATGCTAGTTGATATAGGCCAGCAACTAATCTTTCCACCTGAGATTGCAGTCACCACTCTTAGGCCAGATTTGGTTCTCTGGTCCCCTTCATTGAAGTCTGTTTACATCACTGAGCTCACAGTCCCATGGGAGAATTCAACGGATGAGGCCTATGAACTCAAGAAACTGCGCTATACAGAACTGGTAGCAGACGCTCATCAACGAGGATGGAAAGCGAACGTCTATCCGGTTGAAGTGGGATGCGGAGGTTTTGTGGCTTCTTCTACCATCAGACTGCTGAAAGACCTTGGCATCCGTGGACAGGGTCTGCGACAAACAATTAGATCAATCTCTGAAGCGGTCGAAAGAAGCAGCCAGTGGATATGGATTAAGAGGAAGGACCCTTGTTGGGCTCAAAGAGCATCAACATGACCCACTCATTAATCCCCCACCCTATAACCCACTTGAGAACCCATGTCACAACCCTCCATGAGGAGGCTGAACAAGGTATGCGGTCAGCCTTAGGCTTGACTCAGGGAAGAGGACGCCTCCTGCCTTGCATAGTCCCATGGGCAGCGCCATGTAACAAACCAGGCAATTTTCATGATTGGGCATGGGACACAAGCTCAGGTTTGATGACCCTGTAGCTGGCCACCTTTGATGAGGGTGTCTAGTGTTGAAAGGCCGAAACACCCCCTGATTCAAAGGTACATTACTGATGATGTGTCCCGAAATTTACATCTTTCCCATGACAGAGGTACAGCTCCCACGCCACTCTCAACATCAAGGCAAATCTCATGTGCATATCATCCATTGGCACAATGGACAGTTTACCATCACGTCCCGTGTTTATGATTCTTCTTTGGTTATTGTTCTAATTATGTGTTTTTTATATGTTGATTGTCACAAAAGATAAAAATGAAAGGAAAAGAAAGTAGAAGAAAAAAAGGAATAATTACTGAGAAAAATATTACAACTTTTGAAGAATGTTTATTTGACCTCATTGATGACCTCATTGATCAGGACATTCCACAGCTCATTTGTGTTATTGTTTACTAGAACTATATTTGCTAATTGAAAAGGCAGAAATATGTTGCTGGGTAACTAATTGAAATAAAATAAGTACAAGTACTAAAATTACACAAAAAAAAAAAAAAAAAAAAAAAAAGCTAATTCTAAATGTTAATAATAATGGTATAATATCTTTATTTTGTAAATAACAAAATGACTAAAACTTAGAATCAGCTTATATTTTTATATTTTTAGGTTAAGTATATGTTTATTACAGGTTACTTATTAAATAAATGCATGGAAATTAAATATTTATTTTAGTATGTGCTACAAGAGTAATGCTCTATTACAATCATATCATAAGTAGCCCTGTTATCATGGGTTCTGATTTTATACTTTTCTTTTGCTTTTCTCTTAAAAATTACATTTCGACTCAACAGAACTGATATGCGTTCCTTTTATTTATATGCTTTTTTGTACAGTACAGTTAGTCAAAAGTAATTGCCTAAAGCAATTTCATTAAATATAATAAATCTTATAATAACAGACACATTCAAAACACCTGTAGAGTATTGTGGTGTACAAACTATACAGTGCAAACTATAAAAAACAACTCAGTGCAAGTGAAAAGCTGGGATAAAAAGTGAAAGTGTTACGTGCAAACGTTTGCAGGGTTATTAACCGTATTAATATTCCCAAATAATAATAAAAAGCCACCTCTGCTTCTGGCGGCCTTTAATGATTGATATGCTTGGGACACATAAAAACAAAATTAAATAAAAAATTAAAGACAGACTCATACACACACTCACACACAAAGAATCTACCAGCGCTCAAAACACATTCACACTCATGCAGAGGTTGGTAACATTAATTATAAGGGCATGGAGTCTTTATTTTGAAATAAAGTGCAGATAATAAGCTTTTATCTGCAGATTTGATATTTGCTTGGGTGTGATGATTCTTAATTTTACATGCTGATGTGCAATTTAGATGTTTGCTAACTGTTTGCTTTTTAATCCAAAGAACAGTGTTTTACAGTCATATATAAAAATAAACATACATAAAATAGCTCAAATCAAAACTGTAACTTTCAAATCAAGATGCAAAGTCTTGATAGAAATTTAAACCGTAATTTAAGAAAGCGTTTATTGCACATGAAAAAAAAACTCCAGTGTATTACTGGGTATGTATAAATATGTATAAATACATATTTTAAGTTATAAACTAACATTACAGAAAAAGAAACGGATGCAAAAAAATCCCCTCTCAGATTAGAATATTACAATCTTTGCAAGATAAATGAACCCTTTAGAGGAGGGTCTGACAGGAAACATGAGTGTAAAGATGCAGGCCACGTCCCAAATCGCCTACTCTCTCGAGCAGGTACTTATTTTCAATAAATACTTTAGTTCACAACTGCTACAAATGTGCGTTCTATATAGTATTAATGTAATCTGGACGTTCTGCATTCATCATGATGTCATTATCATGTGACCTACAGCGTCAGCTCCATTCATAAATCCTGATAGTGAAGTCTCCATCACATGCACACTTCAGAAGTTTACCGGAAGTAAAGTAGGTCATCCGGGTACTTTTCGCCTACTGTTTTATGAGTACTGTAAATTCAGACATCATTTTTTTGTAACATACTGTTTTAAGCCTACTATATAGTAGGGAAGTATGCAATTTTGGACGCAGCACAAGTGTTTTATCATTATTATTAGCAGAATTTGTGATAGAAAGCTTGTCTAGACTAAATTTTTGGAAAACAAAGTGATTTTGTTGTAAGATAAATTTTCTAGTGACTTGATGAAGCCAACATTATTGGATTATTCACCCAAAAAAAAAAAAAAAATGATACCATTAATTTACTCACCCTCAAGCCATAGATGTATATGACTTTCTTCTTTCAGCCAAACACAATCAGAGTTATATTACAAAATATCCTGTTTTTTCCAAGCTTTATAATGAGAGTGAAAAGAGCCTGAGATTTTGATGTCCAAAAAAGCACATCTATCCATCATACAAGTAATCCTACGACTCTAGTGGGTTAATAAAGGCCTTCTGAAGCGAAGAGATGGGTTTATGGAAGAAAAATATCCATATTTACAACTTTATAAACTAAAACGAGTGGCTTCCGGAAACGGCCGTACGCGAGTCTAGTTCTGGCGGAAGAGTGACCTCTGACCCGACGCATGACGAATTGACGAACGCAGAGGATAGAGTGAAACAAAACACCGGTCACGAATTAGAAGTTAAAACGAGAACTTTTAAAGAGAAATGTGGGAGGAGCTTGAGTTTGTTTGAACTGCGAGAGGCGTCTACAACCTACGTTATCCATCGGGTCAGAGGTCACTCTCCCACCGGAACTAGACTCGCGGATGGCCGTTACCAGAAGCCAGTTATTACAGTTAAAAAGTTATAAATATGGATATTTCACTTTCACTTCAGAAGGCCTTTATTAACCCCTTGGAGTCGTATAGATTACTGTTATGATGGATGGATGCACTTTTTTGGGTACCAGTCTCTCCCATTATGAAGCTTGGAAGAGCCCGGATATTTTTAATATAACTCTGATTGTGTTCTGATGGTCGCAATATGAAAGTAATATACACCTAGGATGGGTTGAGGGGAAGTAAATAATAAGAATTTTCATTTTGGGGTGAACTAATTCTTAAATGTTTGACCAGAAGTTGATAAAAGAACATATTCTATTATGCATATATATATATATATTCGTAGCTACATATTAAACTAACGTGCTTTGCAAACAGTGGCATACTACAAAACAGTTTGAGCAGTGACATCATACATAACATTACTGTTTTCATGCTGCACTACGATGTTTGCGCATATGTTTAGATGATAGTGCTCTACAAACTTTGCCGTTTTTCAATCAGTTGAGTATCTGTCAGTTTTGCACAAGAATCAGCATTTAACTTGAGTGTCTATAGGTATGTTTCTATAAACTACTATGAAGGGAACAGATTTACAGAATAAATCCCTCAAAGTGCAACAAAAACTTTGCCTCAACAGAGGATGTGATTGGATAACTGGACTAACCAGCGAACCAATCGCATCGCAGCATCTCAAATGTTGATCTGGTGATTCTGAAATGCTAAAATCTGTCATCAGAAAGATTTGGTATAATAACCTTCCAGAAGCGTCTCTCATATGATTGCGTTCCCAAAAAAACATGACAGCGTTTATTGCATTTTGTCTGTGCGCTCTGTCATTTAGGAAAATAGAGCCCGATTGCAGCAATTTCCATTTTTATTAGATATTTTAGTCTGTGCCAATTTCCCAGGAAGTGACGATTTTGTTCTCTTGAACACATGGGATGGAAACTAGTGTCTATGGATGGAAATGCTGCTATATTTGCAAATGTTTAATGCCATATTCCAATTTTGCGCATAAGTTAAATTTGCAACTTTGAATGGAAACATAGCTCACGTTTCATTACTTTCCACAATTATGATTCCAGTGGAAATATGTATTTTTAATGCAGCAAAATTCTAAGCATGGTTTTCCAGCACCTTTAAGATGTGACTTGTTTCGCAGTCCAGAGAAGTCCTAGATAAGCAAATCTAAGCAGAATTTCATCGTCACATAACTCCATGTATGAGTCCGTCTCGTACGCCAGTGCTTGCAGAGAGGCGGATCAGTGTAAGTGTTTGGGTCAAGCTAGCCTGACCATGTGCAAATCAACGAGTGGATTAAAGAGTGCATTCAGTGATCCGCTCCGGAACATGCCGACATAAACCTGCTTCCCAATGTGTTGCAGTAAACATGCAACGGGTAAAACCTTCAGCCATGCGTCTCTTTTCCTTTAATAGAGGGGTATAATGTATGTACATGGAAGCTACTTAAGATTCCATTAGCAGAAACATAAACATTTGCAAACAACCAATATTTTGCTGCGGTGGGGTCCAAAACTCTGAGAGCACATTGAAAACTTTTCAATTTAAAATGTATATATGAAACTAATGATTGTAAAATGAATTTACATTATAATGCATTGAATTAATAAGTGAATAACAATTCACATAATTATTCATATCTGTGCTGCCATTTAACTTTTCACTCAACTTGTTAATTAACATTAAACAAAACATTTCTTAGTGTTTATTAATCTTTGTTAATTTAAGTTGATAAAAATGCATCTGTTTATTGTTGGTCCATTAAATAATATTAACAGATGCAGCTTTTGATTTGAATAATGTGTAAATGTTGAAATTAACATTTAACTAAGATTAATAAATGCTTTTTTCATGTTAGGTCATGTTAACTAACGCACAATAAAACCTTATTGTGAAGTGTTGCCAATTTAATTTATAAAGAAATTATAAGCCTATATTTATAATCTAAAAATAATATTAATATTATTTTACATGTTTGGTCTGTTACAGTTTGACATGTTTCATTATTTGAACTGCCATCGATATCCTGAGTCTTACACCGGTGTAAACGTGTGCAGAACACAGAGGATGTGGGAAAGTGTCCAAGACCCTCTGTCTATGAGAAATTAACTTCCTGAAAATGGAAGTGTTGTCCACGAATCCGTTTGAAATATTCCTCGACCGCATCGAGGAGCGTAACGCAGGAGAAGGAAGTGACATCACAGAGGAAGAGAATACAGGCGAGTGCCAGTGGAGAATCGTGCATTGGTATTAAAGTTTTGGCCAATGCCTGTTTTAAAATGTCCTTTATCCTTCCAGTGGAAGAGCTGTGTGAAGTCCTGGAGGAGAGAGTCAGTGCTGGTCCTTCCGGAGCCCTGGATCAGAGACCGGTCTGTGGAGATCCAGAGATCCGCTCGCTGGCTGGACTGGAAGAAGGGATTTTGAATGCTCTCGTGTCAGAGGAAGAGTCTGGCTGTTTATCAAACTGTACATGGCAGTGGAGTCCTGTGTGGAAAGACCTGACGGAGAGTCTTTGGGGTTTGGGTGGATGTTTGCCATGGCCAAAAATTCCTGGAAAAAGAGGAATTTATAGCAACTTTTACAGACGTTTTGGGTATGTATTTCAGTGTTTTGCAGCATTCAGAATTGCATTATTGAAATTAAAGGTCTAGGCTTAATCCACATGGTGTTTAAACTTTGTCTTCAAAAAAAAAAAATGTAGGAGTCACCATTAGAAGGAAAATCTGGAAATTGCACTATTAAGGATGAATTCATCCTTTGAAGTCACATAAATTATATATATATACACACATACGCAGTGCTGCTCAAAAGTTTACACACCCCTTGCAGAATCTGTGATTAATTTTAACAAAGAGGGATCATACAAAATGCATGTTATTTTTTATTTAATACTGTCCTGAATACGATATTTTACATAAAAGATGTTTACACATAGTCAACAAGAAAAAAAAAAAAAAGAAGCTGCATTTATAAAAATGACCCTGTTCAAAAGTTTATTTAAAAAAAAGGTTCCAAGTTGATGTTCCAGAAGGAAACATGATGCATTAAGAGCCGGGGGGTGAAAACTTTTTGAATTTGACGATCAAGGTAAATTGTGCTTAATTTGTCTTCTGGGAAACATCAAACATGTACTGGACACGTCTGGAGCATCAGTGAATGTTTGAACCTTTATAGTTGTGTTTGACTGCCTCAATTTTTATAATATTATTTATTATAATATATTAATATTAATTTATTTTTATAATTTCAGCTATTTTTTTGTCTACTGGACTATATGTAAACATCTTTATGTAAAATATCTTATTCAGGACAGTACTAAAAAAATAAAAAAACATGCATTTTGTATGATGCCTCTGATATTGTTAAAATTATTCACAACTTTTGAGCAGCACTGTAGAACTCACTGACTGTAAGAGATCACCCAAGGCTGTTGTTAAATGTGTGAGAAATACATAATGTCTGCAGCAGGTGGCGCTCTACAGCTGCCCATGTGATCTCACAGTCTGCAGCAACTCTGTGTCATGATATAACATATGGATAAACACATATGGATAACATATGCCAGTAAACACACTTTTCAGTGCTCTTAAGAGAATCAGAACATAAAATATATATATTTATAGTGTCTAACTAAATAAATATATATATATATATATACAGTAAATATATATGGTAGATGGTAATATATTTAGCTTTAATTCATAATTTTTAATCATATTTAAATTATTCAAATGTATACTTCAGATGCAGTGCATTATGTTTGTTCCCGCCTTGTAGACCTCAAGTATGTGAAGATGGAGCCCTCTTCAAAATGCATGATGTTTAGTAGGCTTCAGTGTTATTAACTAAAACTGTAACTTTAAATGGTTTATCAATTTACATAAAGCTTAAATAAAATATAAAAATTAGAAATGATAGCTTGGCAAGTAATAAAATTACTAAAATTGCACATGACAAAATCACTAAACCTTAAACTAGAATTAAAATGAAGACAATTTAAAACTAACGTGTATGGTTGTCAGTTGAGCTTGATATTGATTTGCGGTTTGGTTGTGTACCTGTGCAGCGCCGGGTCTCTTGTACTCCGGATCCCCCGTGATGCTGCTGTAGGCCGGAGGTCCCAAACATGTCTGTCTCTGAAGCAGTGTCAGGACACTCTGAATATCTGACGTCATCTGAGACTCCAACCTGGTGAGACACAAACCAGAGCGCTGGCAAACACTGGAACACACAGTTATCTGTTCTTCCAAACACATACGCCTTTTGTGTTTCCATGGAACATAAACTGTGTGTGTGAGAGAGTGTGAGAGTGTGAGAGAGTGTGAGAGTGTGAGAGTGTGAGAGTGTGAGTGAGAGTGTAAGTGAGAGTGTGTGTGTGTGTGTGAGAGAGAGAGAGAGAGAGTGTGTGTGTGTGTGTGTGTGTGTGTGTGTGTGTGTGTGTGTGTGTGTGTGTGTGTGTGTGTGTGTGTGAGTGTGTGTGTACTTGTACAACTATCTTTGTGAGGACCAGTTTGAGTTTTAGACCATTGGAGTCTAAAACTCAAACTGGTCCTCACAAAGATAGTTGTACAAGTACACACACTCACACACACTCTCTCTCACACACACACACACTCACACACACTCTCTCACACACACACACACACACACTCTCTCTCTCAGAGTAAAGTGAGGACATTTTGGCCGGTCCTATCTTTCTGAGACCCCTTTAAAGGCCTGTTTGAGGGTCAAGACTTGGTTTTAGGGATAAGGTTATAGTTAGGTTAAGGGTAAGGGTTCGGGTTAAGCACTTAGTTGTGATGAGTAAGGTTAGGGTAAGCGGCTAGAGATTGCACTGTCAATGAATGTCCTCATAAAGATAGATGTACAAGAGTGTGTGTGTGAGAGAGCGTGTGTGTGTGAGAGAGTGTGTGTGTATGTATATATAAAGATTTTATAATTAAAGTAGCCTAATACTTTTATTCAACAAGGACTTAAATTGATCAAAACTGACAGTAAAGACATTTATAATGTTAAAAAATGTTTTTATTTCAAATAAATTCTATTTATCAAACAATCCTAAAATTCACAGAAATATAAAGCAACATAACTGATTTCAACATTGATAATCATAAATGTTCTTGAGCAGCAAATCAGCATATTATAATGATTTCTGTGACACTGTGTTTCTAATGATTATGTGACACTGAAGACTGGAGTAATGATGCTGAAAATTCAACTTTATCACAAGAATAAATTACATCTTAAAATATATTCAAATAGTAAACTGTTATTTCAAATGTTAATAATATTTCACAATATTAGCGTTTTTACTGTATTTTTGATTCAATAAGTGCAGTCTTGGTGAGCAGAATACACTTCTTTCAAAAACAAAAAAGTGTTACTGACAACAAAAAAGTTACACAAAATCATCATAAACATTCATATTGTGCATTAAATATAGTGCCTATAAACATGTTGGGTTTGGCATCATTAACATCGAGCTTTACTGGTTCTCATGTCACAAGCATGCATGTCATATGAACTATGGTGTTTGTTTTTGTCAGTTTTTACATTAACAGTCCCTGTTCACATGTACTATTATAAGGGCAAAAATCAGACAGGATTTTCTTCATACTTTTCTTTTACATAAAAAATATTAATTTTGAAAATAACTGCACAAACCTAGATTTAGACGAGAAAAGGCTGTAAATAAGTTAGTCTAGCTGAATAAGAAAACATTGCTAAAATCTTATTTATATAGTGCTTTTTAAAATGTTTTAAAGCAGCTGTATAGGACATAACTGCAGTAAAGTGCCTTTAATCCTGTAAGGTCTTCATTTAGCTTTAGCGGGTTAATTAAAGGAAAAGTGTGTCCTTTACCATACCGTAAAGGACCGTACCGTACCATACCGTGTCCTTTACCATACCATACCATACCCATACCGTAGCCTAATTCCTCAAATAAAAACCGGGGCCTTTATTTACCTGAACTGCAGAAGGTAACCGGCTTTGATTTGAAGCGGGCTTTTATTAGAGGCAGGCCTTTATTTCTAATTCCATCTTTTTCATAAATATTAGGATTGGGCCGATAGACGATGCAATCATCTAACGTTATCGCGATGGCTGACAGACATCACTATGTTGAGACCACTGATCTATATAATGTCATTCTATATAGATCAGTGGTTGAGACTGCATCGCGATCCCCCCCGCCCGCCCTGTTTCCATGGTGACGCGTCATGCTTGGCACGCACGTGATTCACCCTTTTACGGTCTATGGATTCACCACAGCCAAAATAGCACTGTATGACAGATGTAGCACTTTCTTTCTAAATATTAACAAACTTGCTTAAACTTCCAAACTCCGACTCTCAAATACATGTAAGAGAGTTTGTTGTGTCGTTTAAAAACCTTTAACGTTATAAATTATCTTGATCTGTAACGTGAGATGTTTGTTTGTGCGCAGTTCAGAGATTCCTGTCTGTTGGATTTATTACAGCACGTGAATTCATCAGTTTCTCACGAAATACATTAAAGTAAGTGGCTGATGAACTGGGAGAAGAACAGAGTAAACTTAATAGTTAAGTTACTTGCACTGTGATATGAATAAAACACCTCGGCAAATATATTTGAATGAATTGTTATTGCCGCTTCCATAGACACTATTGTGTATTTTACAAACTATATAAATTTTTCTATAAATTATATGTATTTAAATGTCTGAAATCTAAAATAAACATGATGTGGTTAAAAACACTGAATAGTTGTGATATACGGTATGACAAGCGCTGAAAGTCCGTCTTTAGCTCAGCGTGAAAGCACAGTTTGAATCTGGCAGTTATGTCGCGTCAGAACGTACTCGGTTACTAACGTAACCTCGGTTCTCTCTAGAGAGGGAACGAGTACTGCGTAATATCTTACGCTATCGGGAAAACCTCTTTTCCACGAGATATTGAAGCCAAAAATTATCCTTAATTTTGAATTAATGCAAAACGCTGTGCAGCAGCATGCAGACATAGGCAAGACGGCTTGCGTGCCTATTGGCTGCCCTGCGGCAACAGCAGCAGCCTATCGAGAGTGGCCCTGCGTGACACATACCCAATGGGGGCACTTCGCGCCCATTTCGTCACGTCCCGCCAGAAAGGGCGTGGTCCCGCCCTTATGAATACGGCTCGATTAGGCTGGTATACTGGTTTTCATCGCCGAAGCGAACCAGAGCTGTGTATGCACGGCAAGATACGCAGTACTCGTTCCCTCTCTAGAGAGAACCGAGGTTACGTTAGTAACCGAGTATGTTCTCTTACGAGAGTATCTCTCGTACTGCGTAATATCTTACGCTATGGGGAACACAATGCAAAACGCCGTGCGTACTGGGATCCGACACCAAAGTCCCAAGGGCAGTAGCCCGGGGCTCATATAGTGCATAATCACCATAGACTCACAGAGAGTCGGAGAAGAGAGGCTGCAAGCATCATTCCCCATAAAATAGCATCCTACAGGAGCTAGTTATGTTAACAGTGTTTCACGCAGACAGGGTGAACGTGTTCAGCCTGAACTGGGTAATAGTACGGGTTATTCAACACCCAAGGGGCAGTTTCTATCGCTCAGTGAGCGATGCACAGGCAAACTCAGCATCTGGGCCGCACTGCGGGGCAGATAGCACTGAATTCTAAACCGACAGAAGCTTGGCTTGTAAGGCGGGAACCTCTAGGTTATAAAACCTTATAAATGTAGACGGCGAGGCCCAGCCCGCGGCCGTACAGATATCTTGCAAGGTAACCCCACTATACCACGCCCACGACGAGGCCACGCCTCTTGTGGAGTGCGCTCTGACACCCAAAGGACACTGCAGGCCCTTAGAAGTGTAAGCCAGTGCTATGGCGTCGACTACCCATCTGGATAGGCTCTGTTTTGATGCGGCCAGGCCCTTGGAGCGTCCGCCAAACAAAACAAAGAGCTGCTCGGTCTGTCTGAAGACAGACGAGCGGGACACATAAGCTCTCAGTGCCCTGACAGGGCAAAGGAGACTAGCATCTTTCTCCTCATCATGAACCGAGAGAGCGCACAGGGAAATGACCTGGGCCCTGAACGGTGTGTTGAGGGATTTGGGCACGTACCCGTGCCTTGGTTTGAGTATGACCTTAGAGTCATTAGGCCCAAACTCCATACATGACGCGCTTACCGAAAGCGCTTGTAAGTCCCCTATGCGCTTCACTGAAGCGAGAGCCAAAAGGAACACCGTTTTGAAAGACAGATGCTTCATGTCTGACAAATGGAGTGGCTCGAACGGGGCACCTTTCATGGCTTCCAAAACCGTAGAAAGGTCCCACACCGGGACTGAAGGAGGTCTGGGAGGGTTCAGCCTCCGAGCTCCCTTGAGGAATCGCACGACTAGGTCGTTCTTCCCCAGTGACTGGCCAGACACAGGTTTTATAAACGCTGCTATGGCCGCCACGTACACTTTGAGCGTGGATGGGGACCTGCCCTTATCCAGCAGCTCTTGAAGGAAGGAGAGTACTTCCGTGACCCCGCAGTCTACAGGTGAAAAGCGCTGAGCTTGACACCAAGCAGAGAACACAGACCATTTCGAGGAATAGAGCCGTCTAGTAGACAGGGCCCTTGCCTGCGTGATCGTGTTTAGCACTCCCTCCGGGAGGCTAGCGGGTACCCGTTGATGGCCCATGCATGTAGGGACCATAGTTCCGGGCGAGGATGCCAAATCGAGCCCTCGGCCTGAGAGAGGAGGTCTTTCCTCAACGGTACTGGCCACGGGGCAGTGCTGGTCAGCCGCATCAGGACTGGGAACCAAGTCTGGTTTGTCCAGAGCGGAGCCACAAGCAGCACTGGGCATCCATTTTCCCTGATTCGTTCCAGCACTTGAGGCAGGAGCGAGACGGGGGGAAAAGCATAGAGGGGACAGCGGGGCCAGACGTGGGCCAGCGCGTCCTTGCTCTTGGAGAAGTATTTCGGACAGTGAGCGTTCTCGTGGGACGCGAACAGGTCCACTTGCGCTCTGCCGAATGTCTCCCACAGCAGTTGGATCGTCTGCGGGTGCAGCGACCATTCCCCTGCTGGGACATTGTTTCTGGACAGTCTGTCTGGTCCCAGATTCAGGTGACCAGGCACGTGCGCCGCTCTCAGTGAAAGCAGGTTGTGCTGAGCCCAGACCAGGAGGCGTTCCGTTAGCCTGTAAAGGTTTCGGGACTTGGTGCCGCCCTGGCGATTTATGTATGCCACCACTGACATGTTGTCCGACCGGACCAAGACGTGGTGGCCCATTATCTGGGGACAGAAGCGCCGTAGCGCGTTGTCGACTGCCATCATTTCCAGACAGTTTATGTGTAGGAGCTTTTCCTGTTCTGACCACTGGCCAAAGAACGGTCTGCCCTCGAGCAGCGCTCCCCATCCCGAGGTGGAGGCGTCCGTGGACACCACCTTCACACTCGAGGGAGTCCCCAGACTCACACCTGACTGATACCAGTCGGTTATCTTCCAAGGTTCCAGAGCTGAAACGCATTTCAGATCGACCCGGAGGCGAAACCGACCAGCGGTCCATGCCCTGGGAGGAACTCGCGCTTTCAGCCACAGCTGCAGTGGGCGCATGCGAAGCAGACCCAGCTGGAGCACTGAAGCTGCTGAGGCCATGAGGCCCAGCATTTTCTGAAACCTTTTGAGCTGGACAACCGAGCCGCGGCGGAAGGATTTCGCGGCGCTCTGAATGTCCCGTTCGCGCTCTGGCGTCAGACGCGCTGTCATGGATAGCGAGTCCAGCACTGTTCCCAGAAAAGAAATTTTCTGGCTGGGAAACAGCGAGCTCTTCGCCCAATTGACTGTGAGACCCAGATTCTCGAGATGCTCGAGTAATGTGGCCCTGTGTTCTATGAGCTCTGATCGTGATCGAGCTAGAATCAGCCAATCGTCCAAGTAGTTCAAAATTCGCATGCCCTGGAGTCTCAGGGGTGCGAGAGCCGCGTCCATGCACTTCGTAAATGTACGGGGTGCCAGGGACAGGCCGAACGGCAGGACTTTGTATTGGTATGCCTGGCCCTCGAAGGCGAATCTCAAGAATTGCCTGTGACGTGACACTATTTGTATTTGAAAATAGGCGTCTTTCAGATCTATTGACATAAACCAGTCTTCCCGGCGAACTTGCGCGAGGATTTTCCTGGTTGTAATCATTCTGAACTGGCGCTTCGCGAGCGCTCTGTTCAGCTGTCGCAGATCTAGAATGGGTCTGAGACCCCCGTCTTTTTTGGGTACCAGAAAATACCTGCTGTATAAACCCCCTTCGCTCTGAGCCTGAGATAAAGGTTCTATCGCCCCTTTGCTCAGTAGTTTCGCTATCTCGGCTCGAAGTAGATGAGATACTTCGTTTTTTACCGTCGTTTCGACTCGCGCCGCACAACGGCGGGGGCGTCGAGCGAACTGCAGCGAATAGCCTCTTTTTATAGTGTTCAGCACCCATTCTGATACCCCGGGAAGCTTTGCCCACGCATGTGCGTGAATAGCTAGAGGTAGAATGAAATCTGGGCTCTGGCCGCGGCATAGCGGCGGCCGGAGAGCTCCGGTGTGCTGAGAAACAAACACTGTGTTTGCAATGCGCGAGGCGGGGGGTGCGCTGATCACAGCGGGCAGCCCGACCGCGCTCGGCTTCTCTCTGACAGATTGTGGAGAGAAGGCGAGCGGGACGAACCCCGTGGGCTTCGGCATGTCTGTGAGGGAATGTGGGCGCGGGATAGCGGGCACACTCACTGCACTGAGAACACTGTCGGCTCGCGCCGACTGAAAATGTGTTGGTTTCGTTTTTACAGAAACCGTGGGACATGCTTCGTGTAGTGTTTTTGGGCACTGTGTCGTGGGCACGTACACTACATTCATTGCACAATCGACATGAGTCGATTTTATTCGTGCTAGCCCTGTATTGTGGTGGGCTGTGTCTGCGTGTGGGAATGGGCACTGAGACGTGGGCATTCTTACAACACTCATAACACCATCGGCCGTGGCCGGAACACCAGAAAATACACTCTTTTGGGATTTATCTGGGTCGCCGTAAAAATGGCATTTGTGTGCAGGCAAGCGGGCTGTGGTGCCGGCTTGTTTACTGCGAAATACACTGGAACAGTCACATCGTTTGGAACTGAACGAGCGAGAAGTTTCGGTGGAGTCTGGCCGCGGCGAGACTTAAACACCGTGGGTTTTAGCTGACTGTATGTGTGTTGGTTTCGTTTTACAGAAAACGTGGCACATGCAGTGTGTAGTGTTTGTGGGCACTGGGTTGTGGGCACATTCACTACATTTAATGCACAATGACATGAGTCAATCTCATTTGTGCGTGCCCTGCACTGTGGCGGGCTGTGTTTGTGTGTAGAAATGAACACTGGGCTGTGGGCATTTTTATTACACTCATAACACCATCGGCTTTGGCCGGAATACCAGAAAATACACTGCTTATATGATTTTTCTGGGTCGCCGTGGAAACGGCATTTTTGTGCAGGCAAGCGGGCCATGGTACCGGCTTGTTTACTGCAAAATACACTGGAACAGTCACATTTTCTTGGAACTGAACGAGCGAAAAGTTTCGGTGCAAGTCTGGCCGCAGCGAGACTAAATTTTTATCTGCTGCGAGACCTGGGATCGAACACGGGTCTCCCGTGCGAAGGGCTTTGGGTTTCGCCACTGAGCCACAGGGGGAAATGACAAAAGCTTAAAACAGCTCGAGCAGATAAGAGAGCGTCATCACAGTTTGTGTGTGTTGGCGTTTGTTTGCAGGCGTGCGTGTTATACAACAGGCTCATTGCTGCAATATTGACATTTTCAGCCGCTCAAACTAAGAGGAGCTGAGAAATGTTTGAGAAATGGAGATTGGTCCGACCTCGGCGGGACTAAAAACACACTCTTTCCTCATTTCGCCGGTGACGCATGCCCACGGGGGGCGGGGGTGGGGTAGCTTTCTTATAACGTAAAGAAAGCTAGCCGCGGTTTTGAAGCTGGCCTTCTCTACAGATGCAGCTATCTCGTCGTCATAATGGCGGAAGCGGCGGCGCGCGGCGGCCGTTGTCCGTCAGCGAGCGACTCGAGTGAAGCTGGTGAAGCTGGCGGGCGAACCGGCGAGCTATCACGGGCTGGAGAAGGCTCGGGGCTGTTTCGTCGACCTCAATGGCGGAAGCGGCGGCAGACGGCGGCCGCTGTCCGTCGGTGAGGGACTCGAGCGATGCCGGCGAAGCTGGCGGGCGAACCGGCGAGCTTTGGCGGGCAGGAGAAGGCTCGGGGCCGCGCTGGGCACGGCGCTTTTTACGGCGCGGCGCTACAGCGGGTTGAAGTGCAGGCTCTGAGAATGATGCCAGGCGAGTCCTCAGAGTCACCATAGGCAATAGCTCACAGTGAGGGCATCCGCCGTCGACGAGAGCGAGAGCCGCGTGATCCTCACCCAGGCAGGAAACGCAGAATGGCGATCCTCTTCACTGAGTGTGGCTCGGCACGAGCCGCAGGATCTATGCATCTTGAAAAAGACGCAGCTCTTTTAGGAGAGAGAGAGACAGTGAAAAAATGTGTGTCGCAGCGGCGAACACACACACACACTTGCAATAAAAGGATATGACGCCGGAAAGCGTAGCAGGTACGGCGGCTAAAGGCGGCGATGCCAGCGACTTCAGACTCAAAGGCTCGTCCCGCTGTGTGCTTATCTCAGACGGCGCGGCTTCTCACTCCGGATCCAGCGATGCGTGATGCTTCGCTGAAGAGATGAAAATCAGTATACCAGCCTAATCGAGCCGTATTCATAAGGGCGGGACCACGCCCTTTCTGGCGGGACGTGACGAAATGGGCGCGAAGTGCCCCCATTGGGTATGTGTCACGCAGGGCCACTCTCGATAGGCTGCTGCTGTTGCCGCAGGGCAGCCAATAGGCACGCAAGCCGTCTTGCCTATGTCTGCATGCTGCTGCACAGCGTTTTGCATTAATTCAAAATTAAGGATAATTTTTGGCTTCAATATCTCGTGGAAAAGAGGTTTTCCCGATAGCGTAAGATATTACGCAGTACGAGAGATACTCTCGTAAGAGAACGGGCCGACATCGATGATGAGATGTAGAGGAAAATATCTAGTGGAAAATGAGTATGTTACGTTATGTCATTATATGAAAGGCACAGGAGATTACCTATCAACACTAAATTTTCCCCGGCCTTAATTTGAGACCGGCCTTTATTTGTCTGTGTTGACCCAGCCCCCGGCCACTATTAGAGGCCCGGCGTTTAATTGACTACCGGTTTTTATTTGAGGAATTACGGGTATGAGTAAATGTCTATAGTTCATTGGCGTTGACTGTTGTTGTACAGCAGGGGGCGATCTTGCACTGATCCTGTACGTGTGGCATGCTTCTGAATGCTTATTTCCAGTTTATCACTTTACCTGCTAAACTTGGATGACAAAGTTATTTATGACCTAGTTTGTAGGGCCTAGAAGAGAGAGATGACCCTAATACAACACAATTTCTGCTCCTTCACACATAAATACTCAATAACCATGATCTGGCCATTCATGAACATTTCAGAAGCAGTGGCGTTCATTATTAACATTCCTGGAAGAAAAGAGGCGTGTTCATTTTTCATCCAGTTAATGGACATGTGCGGAGGTAACCGTGAGGACAGGGGTATCATTAATAATATGTGATATGAGTGTTCAATGAGCCGCTGCAGTTTTAATCCGTGTGTAAGGCACACCTAGTCATTAAAACTGAGAGCCATTAGCTGGAGCTCTCAGAAAACAAAGGAATAAGATGATCCCTGCTTTCTTGGAGTCGCACACGTGTGATGCCACTCCTGCGCAGACCAAAAACACTTTCTGTGCAGAACTAAGACTCAGAAATGTGCAGAAACGAAACTAGAGCGTTCTTCAACTCAAATGAATGGTTAGTGGTGATTGTCTATATGGAACTGAAGCTGTAATCAATCTTGTGTGCAGAAACATACAGTGTGGATTACATTTGCAAGATCCTATTTTCAGTCCGTAGCTGTGCCACACAGATACAAAAATGATGACAGATTTGAAACCAGTGGACATGGATTCTTATTTTTCTGTTAACTTATTTTTCTTGTGATCTTGATCTTGGCAAAAGTTTTTTTTTTTTTAGTTACAGTACCTTGAGAAAACAAGTTATCTATCTATTATCTATAGTATTGTGCATAGTTATATAGTTGTAGCTATTTGAGATGAAACGCCTTCAAAGAGGTGATCTATACAATGGGTTTTAAAAGCATTGTATAAGCATATGTGTATTTGTATGTGAGCATATGGACTGCCTAGATTTTCCCTGAAATCTTTCAATCAATCTCTTGTAAAAACTGTCAAGAACAAGTCAAGGTAATTTCACTTTATCAAAAAAAAAAAAAAAAAAAACTTAGATAAAGAAAATGAAACTTATTTTTCATAATTTTCACATGTATTTTGTGTCACATTTTTATGGTTAAGCACAATGTCACCACCAAATTCTCATTACTGTACTGATGCTTTACTTTTTCTAAATTTTTGCCATATTTTAGCCTATATATATGGCAAAAATTTAGGAAAAATGTAAAAATATATATATTGTTATAAAATAATTTATTATTATTAGTAAAATACATTATAATATGATATTAATATCTAGTATGTATATACATGCATACACATATGATATTTATAATTTATATATATATATATATATATATATATATATATATATATATATATATATATATATATATATATATATATATATATATATATATATATATATATATATATATATATATATATATAATTATTATTTCTTTAATGCCATTAAAACCTCAGGAAAATGTGCCTGAATATAAAGTCACAATGCAAGAAATAGTAATAGCCCGAAAACAGGCTCCATTGTCTTTAATATAAATGTGATGTTAGATTCTGTGGTTAAATATGTCCTGTACATGCACTTGTCATTCTGTGCTTTAAGATGTGTGATATGAAGCTCAGCTGATGCAGGATTTTTGCTGCCTGGTGTGTCTCTAAGCCAGTGTTACAGCTAAAAATACCACCTGCTGAGATTCTGCTCACCCTGCTGCTTCAGTGTCAGTGTGTGCGTGTGTGTGTGTGTGTGTTTTAACTGTTATCTAAACTTGTTTTGTCAGCTGAGGCTAATTTTCATGTGCATGTGAATGATGACCACAAGCAATGTTTTGTTTAGTAATGTTTATTACAGGTTTGCATGTGGTTAGTGTAATTTGTTGTAGTGCACAGATCCCCTGGAAACATAGTGTAATGTACTGGAAGACTCACTCGCCGCTCAGAGATGCAAACAGTATTTTGGCAGTTCGGATGTTTCTTAAAGGTGCAGTAAGCGATTTCTGAGAATCATTGTTTTAACATTGTTGATATTTGAAATCTACCCAAACAAACACACCGATCCCTTCATTGCTCTGCCTCCAAAATGCACAAACACGCAATGCAAGAGTGGATGTTTTTTTCTTCATAGCAGAAGTGAAGCAAAATAAAGCTTCACGAAAAATAAAGCAAGGATGACCATGTGGAGCAGAAACGAAGCAACCTCGGCGTCCGTTTTCAGGCCACTCATGTCTCTAGCGCTGCAAAGCTTTACTAATATTAAAACAGGTCTTAAAGCTCCTGCCTGATCATAACCCTTCTTTTTCCAGTGATTTTCCTCTGACCTTTTCTTTTTTGTAATGTCTCTGTCATCTCGCTTTCTAATATCTTTCTTCAAATCTCCCTCTTGTTCACTCTCTCCTCCCCCATCATGAGTGGACACGCCCCCTACTGCTGATTGACTCACTCTCTCTCTTCCCCCATCATGAGTGGACACGCCCCCTACTGTTGATTGGCTCACTCTCTCTCCTTCCCCATATTGAGTGGAGACACCCCCTACTGGTGATTGGCTCACTCTCTCTCCTCCCCCATTTTGAGTGGACACGCCCCCTTACTGCTGATTGGCTCACTCTCTTTCCTCCCCCATCATGAGTGGACACGCCCCCTACTGCTGATTGACTCACTCTCTCTCCTCCCCCATTTTGAGTGGACACACGCCCCTACTGCTGATTGACTCACTCTCTCTCCTCCCCCATCATGAGTGGACACGCCCCCTACTGCTGATTGACTCACTCTCTCTCCTCCCCCATTTTGAGTGGACACGCCCCCTTACTGCTGATTGACTCACTCTCTCTCCTCCCCCATCATGAGTGGACACGCCCCCTACTGCTGATTGGCTCACTCTCTCTCCTCCTCATTTTGAGTGGACCCGCCCCCAACTGCTGATTGGCTCACTCTGTCTCCTCCCCCATATTGAGTGGACACGCCCCCTACTGCTGATTGGCTAAAATGATTGTTGTGCTGCTTGGTCTGACCCACTTTCAACAGCGTTTTTCAGAAATCGCTTACTGCACCTTTAAATATACATATGTGACTAAATGAAGCTATCAACATAATCAATTTATTTTTATTTAATCATGCACAGGAATGCAACACGAATTGAAAGTCATTTTAAATTTGCTTGAATAATTTTTCCATATATTTCATATTCATTTAATGAAATGATTAAATTGTATTAAATACTTTTAATAATAAAATCATTTAATTATTATAGTTACAGTAATAGTGTTGCATCATAATGGTTAAATAATAAAAAAAAAATGCGCATTCCTGCTCTTATTGTGCCCAATGCATCACTCCATGTTATTCAATTGTTATTTTAAAGTGCCCCAATTATGCTATTTTAAAGGTTCCTAATTTTGTTTTGCAGGTCTCCTACAATAGGTTTACATGCATCAAAGATAAAAAAACACTTTAATTTTCTCATAATATACATTGCACATCACCTTATTTCTTAAAGAGTCTAAAAACGGTTTGTTCAAAGATCCTGTCTCTTTAAACCCCTCCTTTCTGAGAGCTACTCTGCTCTGATTGGTCAGATGGCCCAGTCTGTTGTGATTGGTCTGCCGCTGACAGCATGTGTCAGAAACGAAACCCTAATTACCATATCCAAATTTCAGCTCCAGATCTTCCTCATAGTTTGATATACAGAGATACAAACAGTAACGATGGTGTCGGTTTTACCATATCAGTTTGAGTGCGAGTTGTCATCCTTTAGAAATACATGCAAAGTGGAATCGTAGCACTGAAAACAGCGTCTTCTCAACACGTCAACAACACGAACCAAACTCTTCCAGTCTCAGCTACAACTACAGTGTTTGAGGGCGGGTCGAGTAGACGAGAACATTGTTCTCCAGCAGCCAATGAAGACCAATAGACTGGCAATATGCATTTTTTTTACATTGTTATGTAATAGGAGGCGAGTCTGGAATTACTGACGACTCGTTTCATCAGTTCAGAATTGATTCTTTCTTTTGGGAGACAATAACTTTTTGTCGTGCACTTTGATCTTTAAAACTTTGCAGACATTTTATATTCACAGACAGCTATATCACAGACTGCATGAAAGGGAATATTTGAAAAAGCATAACAGTGAAACTTTAAGTTTGTCTTCATAATCTTTCATCAAAATTTTATTTAACTGATGCTCAACATATGAAATAACTTTACCTTGTTTTAGCTAATGTCACATAACTCCTCTCCTTCAATCACCAGACCCCATACTGGTATGTAATACCCACTTTTTTTTACTATCCAATCAATTACCATCCAGTATGAAATCAACTGTTGCAACTAAAGCATTAATATTGATTAAGCAATCACAAGCTTGTGTTGCGATGTCATCAAACACGGCTCACTTCGAGCGCTCTGTTTAATGAAGCATTATTTCACCTGCTCAGGTGTTCCTGCAGTCGGTCTAGTCTGTGCTCCACTTCTCCATACGTGATGTCACCGTCCAGATCTTCATCTTCAGCGCCGGCCTGTTCCTGTGCAGTCGTGTCCACGTGCGCTTTAACACTGTCAGATAACCACCCGTCAGTCTGGAGATCTGAAGCAGGGATACGATACACACATGCATTTGTGCTCATCCAAGTGTTGCTACATTATTGTTCATTTTAAAAAAACAACACCACAATGGGCTATTGTGTTGTTTTACTGTGCATATGATAATAAATATACCTTGTATCTATTACTGATGATGTATTTTATGTGGGAAAGTAGAATAAAACGTGAAAATATCTTGAGCTTGTGTTCAGCACAGATCTTATTTTAGGCATTTAACCAAAAACCCATTAAAAATACACACTGAATTTGGGAAGATGGAAAAGGAAGTGCTAAAATGCTAATTTTTGGTTGTAGTTCCTTGCAGAACTCCATTGGGCTCGATTCTTACAAGTGAGAAATTAATTTGCATCAAAATACCATAGACTTTGATTGGACGCATGACCTTCGACATAAATCGCAAAACCAATAGGATGTACTTTCTCCATCTTAGTTGATTAGTCTTTATTGTTACGATGCATGATTATAATATTAGTTGCATTCATTATTTCCAGTTAGCATTGATTTTCTGTGTTATCCGTGATTCTCCAAACACACCTGCACCCTGCAAGTTGAAAAACCTGTGAGACAATATCTAATGAAAAAACGGAGAAATGGTGTGTGTAAAGGCCTGTTAGCGTGTGTATTGGTGTTATATTGCTATGACTTTCCTATCGGTGAGGCTCATGACTAATAGAAACACTAAAGCCAATGGTTATCTCCCACAGACACCTGCTCCACGCTGACGCCACTTCATGTCCGATCACAGACAGATGAGCAGTGTAGGGAAATGACATTCCTCCAGGACAGATTCACGAGACTGAGAAGACACCTGACGTCATCGTCTCTGTGACAAACGTGTTCAACGACGGGTGAGGTTTCTCTCTAAAAGCACCATGAGAAGTGCAGATTTCCTGCTGAAACCGGAACTATCGAATATTGGCATCAGTAGTTTTGTTTTTTTACTCATTTAAATTGTATAAATCTGCTAAAAGTTCATTTCGCCAACATATAAAAGTACACTAGCATATAGATGAGCTCAAAATATCGTAAGGGTTTATACTTACAATAAGAGTACACCAGTGTTATTTTAGTATCATTGAGATACTATTATAGTTTTTAATCATATATTGAATCAGTTTTTTATTTTTACATTTTCTGTTTTAATTTTTATTTTACTTAAAGTTTTTGTATGTTTTTGTCATTTTTATTAGATGCATTCATTTATTTATTGTAAAAACATTCCTATCTAGTTATTTTTTTTTTTTTAAGTTTTATTTACTTTTGTACATCAAGTTAAACAAAATGAAAATGTAGTTTTGGCAACTAGTTAATTTTTTTAATATTTTATTTCATTTGTTTATTTTATTTAAAGTAAGGAAATATTTAATGGTTTTATTTTTTGTAAACTATAATAACCCTGGTCTGCACATTAAACTAAAAAAGACATCGGGGAAACTTGCATGACCTCTAATATGTCCGCTCACATCAGATGAAGTATTGTACGTAATCATGTATTATGTGTGTTATGTGAATAGAGTTGAAAGGAAGATGCCTACAGCAAGTGCTGTTTGCTTTTTCCAGAACATGTAACACATGAAAGCTGACAATAAAATTATATATTTACTGGGTCCCACTTTATATTAAGTGGCTTTAAGTACTGTGTACTTACATTGAAACTAATAATTTGATACAATGGACTTATTGTGTACATACATGTTTTTACATTGTACTTATATTTTGAAAATACCTGCATGTAATTACAGCTGTAATTAATGTATGTAATTACATTTATAATTACACCGTTGACCCTTCCCTTACACCTTAACCCAACCTTAAACCGACCCATAACACACACACACCTGACCCTAACCTTACCCGTATCACACCTCAATAGCAGCAAAAGTGTCTTACAATACAACATGAACACAATAAGTACATTGTACTTATTTTTCGATGTAAGTACATAGTACTTAAAGCCACTTAATATAAAGTGAGACCATTTACGGTATTAAAGTTGAGGCAAAAATGAAAATTCTGTTATCATTTACTCACTCCTATGCCACTTAAAAAAAAATGCTCTGTAAATGTGTAATATATCATCTCTTGTGTTCAACGGAGGGAAAAAAAAATCATACAGGTTTGGAATGACATGTAACATCTTCTGGGAAACATGTAAATGTCTTATATAGCTTCTGAAGGGCAGTAATAAATGATGAAAATATTTTAATAATAATATTTTGTCAATAATTAACATTTTTAACAACATTAAAAAAGCATCTGTTATGTGAAATGGCTTATTCATGGCAGTACTTATTAAAAACAAAAATCACATTTTTATGACCCCCATCTTTTTGATTTTAAAATGATTAATATTTTTATGATTTTGCAAGGTGTATATAAACATATGACCACACCAGTGAATTGGTTTGTATATTTATATGCTTCTTTTATGTCCAAACATCATTGATGTCAATGGCGCCTACAGCGTAAGCAAGATTTTCCGTGAGTAATGACTCAATTCAGTCTGTTCCTCAAACAAAGCTATCATGTACGCTTTATTTTGAATATTTTCAAAGTCACAAGTTATATGGACCACTTTTATAAAAAAAATGTTGTAGTGCTTTTCAGAGCCTGACCGCCTCGTTTCTCATACACATGGGAAAGAGTGTCCTGAGGTTGGAACGGCATGAAGGTAAATGATTATATCGCTTTAATATTTCAATGCCATGATAATCATGTTGAGTTTAGAGGGTTTGTGCATGTTTGTTTGTTTGTGTGTGTGTGTAGGTCATATTCCAATGGCAATCCCCCTCTCTAGTGGTTGGTATTGCTTGTCTGTAGCGCAGGAGGGAACACTGTGTACTCGTTGAGGAGAGTTAGGGAATAGATGCCCAGCGGATTTTCCTAAAGCCTGTAAAACGGGCCGTACTGTGCCTTAAGCTCCTGAAAGAGAGTTTTACCGTGCCATCTACCTCTCTCTCTCTCTCTCTCTCTCTCTCATCATGTTGCTTTAGCTTAGATTTAGGAACAGACTGATTCGATCAATACTTTTTTTTTTTTTTCCAGTGTCTGAGCTCTGCTTTCCTTTTATACCCTGTCTAGCAGTGTTTTAAGGACTAACAATGTCTGAAAAGTTTTTAGGATGAATGTACAATGGTTTGTTTTGAAGTCATCCATCAAGCTAAAAGCCTGATTCTTCTTCTCTGAAAGCACAGGGTATACAGAGCGTTTTAAAAACTTGTAAAGGTCGAGTCGACAGACTACTTTACATACTACTATTGCTTTGGCAGAGATTGCTCTTGAAGGATTATGAGAGTGTAAGATGCAAAGCCAATGACAAGTGTAAATAATGCAGTGTTTAATTTGATTATTAATGTTGCCATCAAGGTAAAATGATGAACAACTATATATTTAGAATGAAAGATATAAAATACACAATTAAATTATAAATTTAAAAAAAATATGCAACATTGGTGCTGTAGTATGATTAGCTATAGGTCGACTTCATGGTACAAATAATATAAATGGATAAACTAAATATGTAGAATTCAAAATATCAAATACACCATTAAATCATTAATTAAAAGAAAAACTATGGTATTTTTTTTAGCTATAGGTTGACAAAAGTCACAAGAAAATATTATTTCCTATTATGTAACAGAAATTAAAGTATGTGTGGATCACTTATATCGGTTGTGATGATTTTGTGAAAAACGTTGAAATTATAATTTAATGCTTTAATACTGTAGATTGTCATGATAATTCTATAGTGAAATAAACAGGGGTTTGGACGATGTCAGCATAAATCCTTATCATTTTGTGATGATTCAGCATTGAAAGGGGACAAACTAATAAAACATATTTTATATAAAAATAATTATATTAAGTAAAATAATTCAAACTATATTAGAGCTAATAACAAACGAACAAACAAAACATAGTTGCTTCTCTTCATTGATAACAAGTAACTTCAACACATTTATGTGTCTCTTTCAAGACTTTGCAACAGGACCACAAATCAGTCTCAAAAACTCATTAGCAAATTGGTCTGAATGAAAATTATTTTTAAAAATCCTCATTGATTTATTTAGATTTGTAATATAACGTCATTCACTCAAATTTCTGGACTGGACATTTATCAAACAGTTTTTGTGAATGAAAGATATCTGTGAGAGTTGAGGGAACATTATATCTTCTGTTTGACCAAGTCTCTGAGTTGTTGAAATGTCCAAGTCAAGATCCAGGATATCGACCAAAACCTTTAATAAGCAAATTGGGCTGTTGGGAACAGACAGGAGAGTAATGACAGACAAACAGAACATATAATGAACACAGTGTTTTCTCCTGGACGACTGGGAACAACTTCATTTCATTCAATGTTTCTGACTGACTTTGACATTGGCCTCTAATTCCCAGCCATGTGCATCCGACCAAATCAGGCAAATTAGACTCAACTTTAGTCTGAATTTCACCATAAACAAAAGCTTAGAGCTTATTAGAATTTTCACTTATGCTTTTTTTCATGTTCATCTTTCTTTAGTGTGTAATGTTGCTGTTTGAGCATGAAAAAGCTCTGAAAGTCCCTCCAGCGTGAGTTATTCTCTATTTCAGTGTCATTGTTTCTGAACTCCATGAAACGCCTCCATTGTAGTCTTGAGTTTCTTCCAGGAACAAACACGTCACAATATTATAAATTTATATAATTCATACGCAGAATAAAGGGGAAGGCTTGGTTGAGTTAGTTAGTAGTGTGTTGAAACTGGTAAGGGGCGTGGCATTTCCCCAAACACATTCAAAGCTCTTGACCAATCACAACACACTGATCCAGCCGACCAATCAGAGCACAGTGTGCTTATCAGAAGGAGGAGCTTCATAGAGACAGGAACTAAACACCGCGTTACTGACAGACTGCAACAATAGAGAATATGGGAAAAATGTGTCTTTTGAACATTTAAGCATAAAATCCCATTCTAGTAGAGCCTAAAAACAAAATCAAGACTTTGAAAAGGGGCATAACATGGCCTTTTTAATATAAAAATAAAAGCATTGTGTAAGTTAATGCAGTTTACTTACTGTAAATAAAGAAACTTCAAAACACCTTCATGATTATTGTGATGTCTTTTTTAAAATATACATGATTGTTCTGTATAGGATGAATTAGAATGCAGTTTATGGAGTGACTTTACCCTGTGAATTTGTGTGTGTATATTCAGGTTTGTGACGCAACAGAAACGGACAACAATGGTGTTAAGATGAACTACCAGTAAAACCTCACCATCATATGTCTTTTTTTCGGCGTCCTCTGCGGGAGGACTGAAGCCCGGTGTGGAGGTGTAGCTCTGTACGGATGGATACTCTATTATCGCTGCTCCCAGAAGCCTTTGCTGCTCGTCTCTGGAGGTGTGACGGTCCTCAGAGCTTCTCTTAGAGCTGAGACGAGACTCTCGCCGCTCCGTCCTGCACTCGCTGTCCGTTTCTTTGAGGCTTCCTCCTACGAGACGATCAGGGGTACAAAACGTGTTGAAGATCAGACCCGATGAAAAACAACACTGTCCCAACATTTTATTAAGCAGAAAGAGATCTGAATATAAATCAGATGTATAGAGTACACTGAAAAAATTATACTTTAAACAAGCGTAAAAAAAAAAAAAGCTAATTCTAGCTAATTTAGCTTCTGTTTATGGTGAAATTAAGCCCCCCTAAAAAATATTGGCGGTAACCCTTTTTTTTCAGTGTCCTTGTTACATAAGTTACATGTTCTTACCATAGTAATAACAGTAAATTATGCATAATTACATGCAACTAACCCTCAACCAAATCCTAATCCTACCCTAACCCTATAGTAAGTACATGTAATTAATTAATATTACTCAGTACTTAAATATATAATTACGCTGTAACAACGACACCTTAAAATAAAGTGTAACCATATTGGCTTACATTAACATTTTGGTTAAAGAAAATATATTAAGTACAGTTCTTATAATAATTAATCTTTTCACTTTGTATGCGTGTTTAATATTAAATAAAATGTAAGGTTACCATAACCATAAATATAATTTGACAAAAAACAATGCATTTTATTTGGTAACACTTTACAATAAAGTCTTATTTGTTAACATTAGTTAATGCATTAACTAACATTGACCAATGTATTTTTGCACCGAATGTATTAATCTTTGTTAATGTTAGTTAATAAAAATACAATTCTTTATTGTTTGTTCATGTATGTCAACAGATACCAATTTTGATTCAAAAAATGTATTAGTAAATATTAAAATTAACATTTAGGTTAATGAATGCTGTTAATGAATGCATTTAGGTTATTGTTCATGTTTACTAGTGTAATTAACAAATGAAACCTTATTGTTACCATTTTCTTTCTCATAGAAGCCTGTTATAAAGAAATAGTTTAAACACACCAAAGCAATAATGCAGTAGCACAGCATTTCTCTTAACCCTTGATCATAAATCATAAACGCCTGTCTACAAGCATAGGGATGATGTCATAATCATTGTTAAACATTACAGTTATTTTCACTGCTCATGTTTTATTATAGTACATGAGATGTAAGATTAGGGGCTCATCTATAGAGAGTTGTTATAATCAGTGAGGTGCAAAAACAATGTTCTGTCTCAGTACATTAAGTAGCGTTAAACTGTTTCCTTGTAATAGGAGTCAACGAGGTCAAAAACGCTTCACATTAAAAAATATTGACTTTCTCCTTGGACTAAGGAGTAGATCATTTTTATGACTATAAATTTTATTCTCCCTGGTCTTTGAAGTTGTGCATTTAAACCATGTTAAGTGTTTTTCCACGTTAAGTGTTTTAAAATGTCCCAACGGTGTTTTAAGAGCTCACCAGAGACATAGATGTTTATCATGATTACAGCTGTAAAACAACAGTTTATCCTGCAATAACAACACTATAATGATGCATGAACGTGCAGGAGGAGACTTTACAGAGTGATCAAGATCGTGACTGAAAATTGATGCACCTCTTGATGTAAATACATGTTGTGATGTCATTTCCATCAACTTTTGGTCAAGATCTGGTATTGATAATGCAAGAGTCCAGCACTCTGTAAAGTCTCCTCCAGCACATCCCACAGACTTTCAATGGATTTAAAGATCTGACTTAGAAGAGCCAATTCATGTGTGAAAATGATTCTTCATTCTCCCTCCTAACTATTCTTTCACAATTTGAGCCTGATGCATCTTGACATTGTCATCCTGGATTATGGCCATGATGTGTGTTCATACATGGTTGTTTTGAAAAGCTACACACTCCATCAATAAGGGTTAGAAGAACTGTAGCCAAACATATAACATGATATTAATAATAATAATCACTGCAATAATGATCCAATCATAGACTCTTAAAGGGATAGTTCACCCAAAAATTAAAATTCTGTCAGTAATTACTTCCCCTCATGTTGTTCAACCCCGTAAGACCTTCGTTCATCTTTGGAACACGAATTAAGATATTTTTGATTAAATCTGAGAGCTGGATCACTCCTCCATAGGCTTCTAAAGGGATTGAAACTTGTTCCTCGAAAAGTTATTAAAGACATCGTTAAAATAGTCCAAGTGACTACAGTGGCTCAATCTTAAGTTTATCAAGCGACGAGAATACTTTTTGTGCGCAAAAACAAACAAAAATAACAACTTTATTTCAACTATTCATTTCCTTCTCTGTGGGCCTCGAGTCAGTTCACTAGTGTAATAGCGTAAGCTTCTGTTGTTGTACGTCACACGTAGGCTCACTATTGGCGACGCTGGTCATGTGTGTAATGTGTGTGACGTACAACACAGAACCGCTGCGCTGTTACACTAGTGAACTGACTAGAGGCTCACAGAGAAGGAAATGAATAGTTGAAATAAAGTCGTTATTTTTGTTTGTTTTTGCGCACAAAAAGTATTCTCGTCGCTTGATAAACTTAAGATTGAGCCACTGTAGTCACTTGGACTATTTTAACGATGTCTTTAATAACTTTTCGAGGAACAAGCGTCAATCCCTTAAGAAGCCTATGGAGGAGTGATCCAGCTCTCAGAGTTAATAAAAAATATCTTAATTTGTGTTCTGAAGATGAACGAAGGTCTTACGAGGTTGAACAACATGAGGGAGAGTAATTACTGACAGAATTTTCATTTTTGGGTGAACTATCCCTTTAAGCATTTGCCTATTTAAATCCAAACAGCGTTTTTTTTTTTGGTCGGGCAGTGTATACATATCCGGCATTAATTAAATCGCAAACAAATTTTACAACAATATGGTTTCGGGAAACAGTCATGACTAGCTTTTTGATTTCTTCAAAGATGCATTGTACGAGAAAAAAAACGCACCCCTGAAACTAATACAAACCAAACTGTGAAATTTTTAACCATTTTACCCTTAAATTCCCGCAACAGTGACGTGGTGTAATGTAATCAATGGATCATATTCACCTTGTGATGGTTTACGTTTAAAGGAGATCTTCCTTCGACTCTTCGTATCCTCTCCGTCTGAATCACTGGCTTGTGAAAAAATGCTCTGAAGAGAGAACGCAATAATGATCTCTGGGCTGACTGAGAAATGCTTTTGTATATTGTTTTGTGCTTTTGATGGGAAGTACCTTTGAATTCTCATCCCGCAGGTTAAAGGTCAGCTCCAGATTGGTGAGGAAATAGTCCGCGAACTCTGGATACATGTCTAAAACCTCCAGCAGCTCTTCTCTCTGGATGGTGTGCAGGTCGCAGTAGCTGAGCGCTCTAACGTCAGCGTTCGACTTCCCCGGCTTAGCGTACAGGTGGATCATCTCTCCAAAGATATCATTCTTACCTGGAGAAGAGAAGGACACATTCAGGTTAGGTTTGTCGTAAGTCTAGAACACAGATGCATGATGTGTTTAGACAAATGTTGCCTTTTTTATTTGCACTACTGTCACAGAAGCCGTATCACACTGTGCCTCCTCAGAGATCTATCTACATGCATGTGTCTGCATGGGTTTTCAGATGTTGATTATGTGTTTACACAGTAAAGGCCCTTGCACACTGAGTCCGAAATTTTCGAATGCGTTTTTTCGTATTCGTGATTCGGTGGCTCTGAATTGTCAAAACACAATTCAAACAGCATTCAAACTGCTTGCTACGCATGCGAAAAACGCAGAAAATCGAACCCGATCCGATTTTTTTTATGACGGACGAAAGTTTCGGAGGCATTGTGCAAGCGTGATTGACATAACGTGAGGTCGAATTTTTTTTTCCACGTGCGAAAATTTTGGATGCGAATTTCCGCCTCAGTGTGCAATGGCCTTAAAGGCACAATATGTAAGAATGTTTCGCCACAAGAGGGCGCAGTCTCCAACAATAACAAAGGCGTCGGTCGATGACGCAGTGATGAACTGAATGATGGGACTTGCTGTCAAGCTGATGGATCTAATAATGTTTATGGATGAGTGCAAACATTCATGTTTTTTAACATTACAGTAGTATGAAGCAGGTCGCGATTGCTAAAGAGACAGATATCACACGCCAGTCCCGCGGATATAAAGGAATAAGGACATTTCATTCTACCGAACTACCCGCAAGTGCTGGATTACTCACACAGGTTAGTGGCGGACGTGGAGCCCTCGGCATCTCAAAAACGCCACGCTGATATTGATCCTCATTTTAGTTCTCCTTGTTTGGCCCAAAGTCTGCTTGCCATGGTCTATGTTTGAAAGAAACAAGAACTGCGTGCCGCCAGAGAATGACGGGCTCTGGTGCTGCTAAACGTTACGCATTACGCAGTTGTCCACGTCTGTCGCCATGGTTACGTCATGGCTATGGCAGTATGAACGGAAACCGAGGATAGCGCCGATATTGCGTCATTGACAGGCGACATTTTTTTCCGGGACGGCCACTTATTTAAAATTGGAATTTCTCTGAAATAAAAAAATCTTTGGAGACTTTTGGGATATTGTAAGTACACAACTGCAGGAAATATATCACACTGTGCAAGTGATTTTTGGATATTTTATTACAAAATTGTTACATATTGTACCTTTAAGTGTGTCTGGACAAGCAAGGTCAGTTTAGGTCAGAGTCCGTGCATGCGGATTACCAGCGCTCGCTCTATCTGTGGAGATTATGAATCAGATGATGTCAGGTACTGTATATTCTGTTCTTTTCCCCTCGAGCTCTCATTAAATAACAACTGTTTGTTTTTTTGCCTTTCTTTAAAGATCTTATAATACAGGATTTGAATTGCTCTTTTGAATTAAAGTGACGCTTTTATGCCATTTTAAAAGCTCCTTATTTTGTTGAGGTCTACATGCATCCAAGCTTAAAAAACACTTTAATCTTCTCCTATATACATTGCAGCATCAGCTCTTTTCTCACAGCGTCTGAAATGTTTGATAAAAGAAACAGTCTCTTGAAACCCCTCCTTTTCGGTCTTCTTTCCTTCTTCTATTGGCATTCTGAATTGTAATTAGTCTTGCCTTCCTTGCATACGTTTAATCATTTATAGCCGTCTTTACACTATTGATTCTGGTGTGCAGTTGAAAACGAGACGTGCGCTGAGAGATATGACAGCAGTGATGCAGCATTTCATTATTGCAGAAGCAAAGAATTTTATATAACAAAAGAGACAATGAAAAACCTAAACGTACACTGACTTTCTAAAGTTTGAGGTTGGTAGGATTTTAAAATGTTTTTAAAGTCTCTTATTCTCAGCAATGAGGCATTTATTTGATAAAAAATGTACAGTAAAAACAGTAATATTGTGAAATATTATTACAATTTAAAAAACTGTTTTCTATTTGAATATATATTTAAATGTAATTTATTCCTGTGATCAAAGCTGAATTTTCAGCATTGTTTTGGCAAATCGCGCGTCACCTCACATTCCCTCATTAGTACCAGGTGAAGCTAATCTGCAATCAGTTGTGCGTGCCCAGGCTGGATAAAGCAGCGCACTGTTGCTCGTGTGTGGGCACTGGGAGCTGACGCTACAGCAGACAGCAGCGCTGGCTCGAGTGTTCGAGCCTGATGTCTGTTTGAACATTGTGCGGGATCGGGTACTCACCAAAAAACTCTGAAGTGACAGCCGGTTTTTTACCTATATGAATTCTAAATAAATGGATGGAAATAATTCACAAGGCCAAATCATTGAGTGGAATCCAGTTTATAACTTCAATAGTGAGAACCTATCTCTTTCAAGTGTGGGGAAACGCACAGTCACACAAAAACGCTTGACAGTAAAAAACCGGAGCCAGGATTGGAGGACCTTGAAACTCACCTGAAGGCCTGGAAGAAGAAAGGTAAACTGCCGTAGCGTCATCCCAAAGTGTGCATTATTATTCTGTTGTTCCAACCAGAGGATATGGTGGAGACAAGGTCGTTGGAGCAGCTTAAAGCTGAAAGAACCAGCGCAAAAAGACTCTTTTCTCGGCTCGCCAATTCCGTTTCTAGAACCCATCTGGACATGTGTGAGGAAAAGCTAAGAGAAAGCTTCAAAAATCTTTCACTACAAGCCACGAAAGTCATGGAAGCAAATGAGGATGTGGAGGCTGCTTTGATCGCAGAGGTTGAGGCTGAGCTGGATGCAGAGGATGTGCCAGCATTAAGTTCGCAACAAAAGGCTGACCTAGAGAAGACGGCAAGAGAATGTGACCAGAGATTGAAGGAGGGTAAAGATCTAATTTTGAAGACTCTCTGGGCTAGTTTTGGGGACCCCCAAATGTCCCTGGTTTTTCAAGTGGCAGAGGCGGAGTGTGACCGGGTCTTTTCTGTTCAACCTTGTGCGAACCTGGAAGCATATGACTTCATGCTGAGCCACCTGGGAGGATTGGTTAAAGCTGCAAGAGAAGCGCATGTCCAGTGGAATCGTTGGGCACCTTCTGCTGAGCAAGAAGACTTTAAAGGCCGTCTGAGAGAGCTTGAGGTTTGTCTCCCAAAGCTGGTTTCCAGAAAGGCTGAATTTATTCAGGCAAAAATCGAGCAGGGTTCTGAGAGAGCTGTTGCAGCCCATAGTTTTCCAAGACCAGCCATCAAGTTGAAGCCTACTTCCCTTCCCAAGTTTGCTGGAAGTAAACGTGAATTTCATCGCTGGAGGAAGGTGTGGGAAGCTCTTCAGAAGCAAGGCGAACCAACCGGATCAAAAGAGGTGAAGAAGTTTCAGCTGCTTGACAGTCTCGATGATAAAGTGGCTAGAGAGTTTCGACTTACAGCTTATAATACAGCAGAAGAAATATTCCGTGTTCTGGAGAATCGCTTTGGGAATAGAGCTGCTATTGCCTTGGAAATTGTGGAAGAGTTGCAAGCAATGCCGCCAGTAAGAGGTCACCAAGCCAGGAAAATAATGGAGCTGATTCAAATGATTGAAAAAGCCCTGTACGACCTTGGTGAGCTTGGAGACATCGGCGCCATGCTGAATCCCTTGGTGACAAAATCCATTGAGAGCAAACTCCCGGAATCACTGAAGAAGGAATGGCTGGTTTATATTGTTGATGAGAAAAATGCTGTTGCACCACAAACTCGTTTCGACAAGCTCCTTGAATTCCTCAAAACCCAGGAGGCAATATATGAGCAGCCGGAGCAGTTAAGAGAAGATGAGCCCAGCAGGAAGGAGACCAGGTCTGACCCAAGGCATGCCAGAACAAGAGCCACCAAATCGAGCAGTGACCCAGCAGGTTGTATTGTCTGTGGAGACAGCAAACACAAGAAGAAGCTGTATTTCTGCAAGAAATTTAGGACCCTGAAACCTTCAGAGAGGGAGACTGCGGTGAGGAGGCTTAGAGCATGCAAGAGATGTCTGGAAATCCATGATGGAGGCGCATACTGCAAAACCACTTACTTGTGCAGAAATGTGGAATGCAAAGACGAACAAAACCCCGAGCACCATTATTACCTATGTCCATATGCTGAAACCAAAAGTACATCCCAGAGAAGAACAAAATCTGGTTCGGTGGGAGGTGGAAAGTGCACAGAGTCTCAGGAGGAGTTCCTCTCCAAGCTGTTACCTGAGTTGGCTCAGCAATGTCGAGATGCATTCTGCAATTCAGCATCCAGGACTTTCAACTCCGGGGCAAGTGAGCAGGGGCTTCTAATAGAAAGTGGTTTACAAGAATTTCCAGTTATCATGATGCTACAACAGGTAACGGCCAATGCTGGACAAAAAGTTGGAACCTTGATTGACCTGGCCTCAGATACAAACTATATAACTCATAAAGCTGCAAATGAATTAAACCTTCGAAGCGAAGACGTCACTCTGGTGGTCCATAGAGTCGGCGGGATGAAGGTATCAGTTGAAACGAAGCGATACCTGCTGAAGATCAGAGTTAGCACCCCCCGAGGCACTCTTAAGTCACACCAGTTAGTGTGTTATGGACTCGAAAGTATTGCAGAGATCCATCGGCATGTGACAGCCAAGAAGCTGCAAAGAATATTCCCTGACGTTCCACTGCATGAGCTGGTAAGACCCAAAGAAATCCAACTCCTGATAAGCCATAAGGAAGGACAACTGGTTCCCCAGAAGATTCGTGCAGTTGGAAATCTTGTCCTCTGGGAGGGCCCACTGGGGAAAACTATTGGAGGTAGTCACCCTGACCTTTTTGAAGAGCTTGCTGTAACTGCACATATGTCAAAGACTCATTTTGCACGCTCGATGAGGACTGCAGCAGTTAAGTAGGAAGAATTCACCTGTAAAAGTCCAGCTACTCGTCAGTCCCCCGTGTATCCTGCCGCTCAATCTAGCACTGCAACCCTCAAGCGAGACTTCCTAGAATGGTGGAAGTGGGACAGTATTGGAGCCGCTTGTGAGCCCAAGTGCGGTGGTTGCCACTGCGGAAATTGCCAACCAGGGGGCAAAGAAATGACACTCGCTGAAGAAAGAGAGGCAGAAATGGTGAAAAATGGCTTAACATATGTGAATGGAGATGAGCACTGTGAGGAACCACACTGGCATGCTAAATATCCATGGATAGAGGATCCAGTTTCTTTGCCAAACAACAGAAGAGCTGTTGAAGCAACATTCCTCAAGACAGAAAAACAGCTTGCAAAGGAACCAAAATGGAAAGTTGCCTACGCAGCGCAAGTGCATGACATGGTCCATCGCAAAGCTGCAGTAAAGTTGTCAAATGAGGTGATTAAGAGCTGGACTGGGCCAGTGTGGTACATCAGTCACCTAATCGCTCCAAACCCTCACTCAGTCACAACCCCAGTGAGGCTCGTTTGGAACAGCAGCCAAAAGTTTAGAGGCTTTAGCTTGAATGACATGCTGTTCAAAGGTCCCGATGTGCTCAACCCCATTCGTGCTGTCCTGTTGAGGTTTCGAGCTGGAGTCTTCGCTGCCTTGGGCGACATACGGAAAATGTATAACTCTGTCTGGCTGGAAAACCGAGAAGTCCATCTGCACAGATTCCTCTGGCGTGATTCTGGAGGAGATGAAATTGAAGAATATGCTATAGCGAGGGTAAATATTGGAGACAATCCAGCAGGCTGCATTGCTCAACTGGCTATGCGAGAAACCGCAAACTTACCCATATTCAGTCACCTCAAGGAAGAGCGACGTGTGCTGCAAGAAGATGCTTATGTCGACGACATCCTGACTTCCTACAACAGCATGGAACAACTGAAAGTCATCACGTCTAATGTTGAGCA
Organism: Gila orcuttii; assembly: GCA_026230005.1. Lineage (NCBI taxonomy): Eukaryota > Metazoa > Chordata > Actinopteri > Cypriniformes > Leuciscidae > Gila > Gila orcuttii. The sequence goes on along the minus strand of JAPDVR010000007.1, from coordinate 49,411,686 downwards.
GATCCTAAAAGCTGGCGGATTCCACATGAAGCCCTGGGTATACTCCGATCAAAGTGGGAGGAAAGAGTCCAGAGATAAGGAGACTGAGCCACGGACTATGATCTTACCAAATCAGCTGACAGAAGATGACAATAAAGCCCTTGGCCTGGGTTACACGGTACAAGATGATAAGCTCCATGTCATGATTGCTGTAAACTTCTCAAAGAAGAAGAAAAAGATGAGACTCGGCCAAGATTTGTCAACGGAGGAAGTGAGATCACAAGCACCAAATCCACTCACCAGAAGAGAACTTCTAAGTCAAGTCTCAGGGCTGTATGATCCACTAGGCTTGGTGGCTCCTGCAAAGCAAAAAGGTGCAATTCTGGTACGAAGAGCCTTTCAAGAAGCAAAAGTCAACTATGGCGTAACCGAGAATACCTGGGATGCAGCTTTGTCGGAAGGGCTCCGGGAGGATGCAATCAAGCTTCTGGAAGAGTATGCTGAGCTGGGACAAGTAAGATTTGTCAGACCCCTGACACCCCCAGGCGCCGCCACTGAACCTTTTGGTCTCACCTTCTCTGATGGCAGTGAACATGCGTATGGAGCAGTGTTGTATCTGCGTTGGAGCTGCAGTCAAGGCATTACCGTGAGGCTTGTCGAATCCAAGGCCAAACTGACCCCCGTTGACCATAAGGGCGATGCCGTAAAAGCGGAGGTGTGTGGAGCTGTCTTTGCTGCCCGGTTAAAAAAATACTTTCAAAGGCATTGCAGGATCCAAATTGAGAAGTGGTACCATCTTGTTGACAGCCAGAGAATCTTAGGAGCAATACAGCGTGAAAGTAATGGCTACCAAACCTTTTTTGCGAATCGAATTGGAGAAATTCAAAGCAGCACTAACATCCAGGATTGGTGGTGGGTTCCAGGGCAAATGAATATTGCAGACATCCTCACGAGAGGGGCTGGCCCTAAATATTTGGATGAAGACTCTGAGTGGCAGTCAGGTCCAAAGTTCCTCAGTCTACCAGTAAATGAGTGGCCAATTAAATCTGCTAAAGATGTTGCTGCTGCAGCCAGAGAAAACGTCACCAAGATCCAAAAGAAAGTGTTTGCTGCTGCACTTACCAGAGCTCAGTTGAAGAAACAAGAGCCGGAAGAAAAACATAGTTTAACCCGGATGGAGCCAAGTAGACCATCTGGTGGAACAGCAGTTCAAATGCTAATTGATGTGAAGAGATTCAGCAATCTAACACGGCTGCTCAAGACGGTGGCATTGGTCTGGAGAGCGGCAAAGAGGTTCCGTCAAGTTAGGACAATGGACAAACTAAAGTGGGAGGCGGTATCATCAGCTGGTATTATCCCTCTCCAAGAAAGAAGAGATGCATTCAGGGATCTCTGCCTAGCAGTTCAAGAAGGTGTGATCTTCTCAAACACCACAATGGATCGACTGGTTGTCTACAGAGACATGGCAACTGGACTTTTGGTGTGTGGTGGCAGAGTTCAAGTCTTTCATGAGGACCTCAAAGCTGTTCCCCTGTTGCCTTTTGATGCCTGGATTGCAACCTTGTTGGCTCGTGAAGCTCATGATGAGGGACATGATGGAGTGGCGGGCACCTTGCTGAAGATGAGAAGGAAAGCATGGGTTTTGAGAGGAAGAAGAGTTGCTCAAAGAGTCGTTGACCGATGCGTCTCCTGCAAAAAAGCAAAGGCTAGAGCATGTCAACAAGAAATGGGTAAACTACCTGAAGAGAGAACCAGACCTGCTGCACCATTTGAGTTCACCGCTATCGATCTGTTTGGACCTTATCAAGTAAAGGATGATGTCAAGAGAAGAGTATCAATGAAAGTTTGGGGAGCTGTCTTCTGCTGTATGGCAAGTAGAGCTATTCATGCAGAGCTGGCTAACACTCTATCTACAGAGAGCTTCCTATTGGCATACCAGAGGTTTACTGCACTCAGAGGCCATCCCCGAAAGGTCTGGTCAGACCCAGGGACCAATTTCATTGGTGCAAAACCTGTACTGAAGGATCTGTATGGTTTTCTGTAAGTCAAGATAAAGCAACCTTGGAGGAGTACGCAGTTAAAAATGGAACGCAGTTTGTATGGAAAGTACATCCAGCCGATTCACCACATCGAAATGGGGCTGCGGAAGCTGCAGTGCGTATTACAAAGAGAGCTCTCCAGAGTCTTGGAAAAGGGTCAAACCTCACTTTCAGTGAGTTCTTAACAGCACTTCAGCTAGCAGCCAATCTTGCAAACGAACGTCCCATTGATGCGAGAGTTCAGAGCCGGGAGGGCTGCATACAATATGTCACGCCAAACACACTACTGCTTGGTCGAGCCACACAGACAGGGGACTACAAGACATTCGACTTTGCTAGCTACCCCTATAAAAGGTTGCGAGAGATACAAACTCAAGTCAATTGCTTTTGGAGATCCTGGAGCCAACTTGCTGGTCCAAACCTGTTTGTGAGGAACAAGTGGCATACAGCAGAGAGGAACGTCGCCGTTGGAGACGTCATCTGGTTATGTGATCAAAATGCACTAAGGGGGCAGTTTAAGCTCGGTAGAGTCATCAGTGTGAATTCTGATCCAAGAGGCATTGTAAGGGACGTAAATGTTCGAGTTTCTCCAAACCATTGTGTCCCTGTTCAGAGGTCAAAGGTCAAAGAATCTGCATCTTGTGATAGGAAGAGGGTCTGTCAAGGTACTGTGCTGCACAGAGACGTTAGACGCCTTGTTGTTCTTCTCCCGGTTGAAGAGCAGATGGAGGAAAAATAAAGGCTACAAACGGCACGGTTGCCAAGCTGTGCGATCTTCAGAGAGGACTATGAAAGATCGAGTGGGAGGTGTTTTGGGAAATCGCGCGTCACCTCACATTCCCTCATTAGTACCAGGTGAAGCTAATCTGCAATCAGTTGTGCATGCCCAGGCTGGATAAAGCAGCGCACTGTTGCTCGTGTGTGGGCACTGGGAGCTGACGCTACGGCAGACAGCAGCGCTGGCTCGAGTGTTCGAGCCTGATGTCTGTTTGAACATTGTGCGGGATCGGGTACTCACCAAAAAACTCTGAAGTGACAGCCGTTTTTTTACCTATATGAATTCTATATAAATGGATGGAAATAATTCACAAGGCCAAATCATTGAGTGGAATCCAGTTTATAACTTCAATAGTGAGAACCTATCTCTTTCAAGTGTGGGGAAACGCACAGTCACACAAAAACGCTTGACAAGCATCATTACTCCAGTCTTCAGTGTCACATGATCCTTCAGAAATTAGTATAATATGATGATTTGATGCTCAAAAAACATTTATGATTGTTATCAATGTTCAAAACAGTTTTTTCTGCTTAATATTTGTGTGGAAACTGTGGTACTTTTCATTCAGGATTATTTGATGAATAGTAAGTTAAAAAGTACAAATCTTTTGTAACATTGTAAATGACTTTACTGTCACTTTTGATCAATTTGAATACACCTTGCTGAATAAAAAAACAACAACTTTTGAACAGTAATGTATCTCAACCCATGGTTTCTGCACACTTTTTAAAGTCCAATTTAAGGCTTTTTAAGACCTTTTTAAGACCCGAAGAAATCAAAATTAATATCTTACAATAGTGCGCAATATTGACAAAAATGTCTCGATATTTTCAAAATTTTGTTGATAATAATTAGATGATATTGTTCTGATTGTGTTTGTGTACAGGTACCATGGCTGGTTTAGGCCTGTTGTTGACAGCTGACTCACGAAGATATTCATATTTTTCATATTCTATGCAGTGGTCAGTTCACAGCAGTGACAGAATTTTTTTTTTTTATTAACAGGTAATATTTGCAACCTTAAATTGAGTTCCAGGGGCATTTTCACCAATATATGGATTTTTTTTTTTTTTTTTTTTTTTTTTTTACACTTAGGTATGCATCAACTTTTATGTCAAATTCTAACATTCCCATTAAATTATATTAGAATAATAACACAATACCACTGTTACCAGTTAAATTAAATCATTAAGGATCCGCGGACACCCTGTCAACCTTTACCTTTACAAGCACCGCTGTTCAGGAAGTGCAAATGTATTTTATTTTAATTAAACATCTTTCTCTTATGTTTTATAGAATGGGAAAAACATCCTGCACAAAAGTCCATTCAAATTATAGTTTATCTCAAAAATCAGCGGGCTCTCAGCTGGGCCGCTTCCCGGGTAAATGTCAGGCCCACCGAGTGATTGTGCTTTAAATAAGAGACGTGACTGAGCTGCAGGTGACATTAAACTCAATTGGCTAAAATGCCTGACACAGCTGTTCATAAGGGATCTGACACTTTCCTAAATCTCACCATGAAGAAGCAGCAGAAGTGAAGCATTGTGGGCCTTCCCGTGGAGCACAGGAGGGATGAGAAGCACTTTCTCTTTTTAATGGATCCAAAGAACATTATTTAATGAACGCTCAGGGTTCAACACGAGTTCAGCTCTATTGGCAGCATTTCAGAGTCACTTTGTGAGGTTTGAGAACTTTTCAACGTGGCCGTCTGCACTGTTATTTGTTTTGACCCTATTATGTCACCGAATATTCATCTGATGAAAAAACAGAGCTTTTAAACGGTGTTGAAGTTAAGAAGACCTGTCAGTCACACGCCGGCACTCTGGCATCAAAAGTGCTGTCTAATTATTGTTGCCATTAACATGTATTACACAACACTAAGGGTTCGCTTTCAGAACACAAACAAATGACTAAAAGATTGCAGTGGCGTCTGGTGGGTTTTAAAATAAAGGAGGCACACTAAATTGTAGCGGTCTGAGGATCTCCTCGCAAAGATTGTTTTTTCCCCCTTCTCTTTTTTTAAATGTAAAGAAAATTACATTTATAGCAAGATGATATAAATATAATTTCACTCCCCTACACCATCACTTGAAGCACAAATACATATTTTGTTTAATACTTCGCTGTGTTTAAGTAGTCAATAGTGATGGAACGATTAATTGGTTAATGCACAGTTTCTAATTTCAAATATTCTAGTGAATTTCAAGTATATAATGTGTAAAAAACCTTTAAATTAGGCATATTTATTTAAAAGTTGTTAATGTTTTTGAAAGAAGTCTCTCACCAAGACTGCATTTGTTTGATCAAAAATACAGTAAAACAGTAATATTGTGAAATATTATTACAATTTACACTCTTTTCTATGTAAATATATTTTCAAATGTAATATATTCCTGTGATCAAAGCTGAATTTTCAGCATCATTACTCCAGTCTTCAGTGTCACATGATCCTTCAGAAATCATTCTAATATGATGATTTGCTGCTCAACAAACATTTATTATTATTACCAATGTTGAAAACAGTTGTGCTGCTTCATTTTCTTTTTTTCACTACATGATTCTTTGAGTAGAATGTTCAAAATAACAGCATTTATTTAAAATAAAATTATTTTATAACATTTTAAATGTCTTTACCATCTTTTTTGATCAATTTAATACATTATTGCTGAATAAAAGAATTCATTTCTTGTATAAAAACCTTTGAATGGTAAAGTATATATTTGTGCATCTAATGTGGTTTAAATGAATTGTATATCATCCATCATCTAGTTATTAATATTAGCATCTGCCATTAAAAAACTCATTTGTCAACCATTACTAATGTAGTATTCCATTCAGATCAGACAAGATCTGCAGTTTCTTTCTTTTGTTCTTTTCCTCACATGTTCTCTAATGTGCAATGTTAGCTATAAAAAGCCCAGTCTCTCTCTCTCACTCTCTCTCTCTCTCTCTCTCTCTCTCTCTCTCTCTCTCTCTCTCTCTCTCTCTCTCTCTCTCTCTCTCTCTCTCTCTCTCGCACTCTCTCTCTCTCTCTCTCTCTCTCGCGCTCTCTCTCTCTCTCGCTCTCTCTCTCTCGCACTCTCTCTCTCTTGCGCTCTCTCTCTCTTTCTTTCTCTCTCTCTCTCTCTCTCTCTCAAACACATCAAGCAGGAGCCACTTAATAGAAATGTCAGAAGCCTCTTCTTATCAGACACTGCTCTAGACACAGAATGGAACACAATGCAAAAAACCTGAAAAGGAAAGACAGGCTTGTTTCCAGAATATTCTCATCTGTTGGACATTTTCTGAGAAAACAATAACTGTGCCTTTTGATTTGTAGACGGAGCAAACGGCACCCTGGGCACCTGGGCTCTCTGCTGCTGTGTTTCAGCTTGTAGGGACAATGGCACATCTACCCAGTGGGAGATACAGTGTGTGCCGGCGCACTGGTAAACAACATGCCTCGCACAAACAAATACACACAACTCAAACTATTGCATTACTGGCTTACTGTAAAACATCGATCACAAGAGCACCGTGAGAAATAATGAGACAATGATATATATTCTTCTGCAAGATTTTAAAAATAGTCTACCCTTGATTAAAATAGTCATTTAAAAGGGGAAAAGTGATTCCTTAATTAAATATCTAGAGCAGGGTTATTGAAGGTCCAAGAGGTCTAATCTAAAAATGTCCTTCTAAAGGCGACTGAGTAATAGTCATTATATTTTTTATAAACTAACATTTGAAAAGTTTGGGCGTCAGAAAGATTTTTTTTTTTTTAAGAAATATTAATATTAAAATTAAATATTAATATAAAAATCATTAATACAATTTTAATACATTTTATTCAGCAATGATGCATTAAATTAATCAATAATGACAGTAAAGCATTTATAATGTTCTAAAATATTTCTATTTCAAATAAATCAAATAAATGCTGTTCTTTTTAACTTTCTATTCATCAAAGAATGTATCACGGTTTGCACAAAAATATGAAACATTGGTTCAACATTGACAATAATCAGAAATGTTTCTTGAGCATCAAATCAGCATATTAGAATGATTTCTGAAGGATCATGTGACACTGAAGACTGGAGTAATGATGATGAAAATTCAGCTTTGATCACAGGAATAAAATACATTTGAAAATATATTCAAATAGAAAACAGTTCTTTTAAATTGTAATACTATTTCACAATACTACTGTTTTTACTGTATTTTTGATCAAATAAATGCAGCATTGGTGAGCATCTTACGTGTGTGTGCATATCGCTAGCATCCATATCACCCTGTAGCCCAAGACTGGTCCCCCACTAAAGCTAAGCAGGGCTGATCCTGGTCAGTCTCTGGATTAGAGACTCCTGGGAATACTATAGGTTTCTGCTGGAAAGTTTTAGTGCTGGCGCAATATGGATGCCGTCGCATCATCCCATAGACAGTAAAAGAAATGGACACAGCGACCCCCTTGATTTCAACGGAGAAAAGTGAAACCCATTAGAAGCACTCACTTCCTGACGGCTGAGCGACTGCGCAGGCTCAAACTGAGCGTGACGACGTAGATGTGACGTGAGCAACCTGTCTGACAGTTGTAAATCTTCTAGTAGCTGAGCCAAGACAAATCTGAATCACCTAATCTTGCAGAGACGGCGAGCGCGACCCGGACCAACTTATCTTGCCTCTATGTCCCTCCGATTGCCTCATAGACAGTAAAAGATTGCCTGCGAGCTTCTCCTCCGGTCTATATGGTAATTTCTCTACTGTGCGACAGAGTCGCGTGGTTATGACGCAATCGTTAGCCTATTTTTACAAAAACGGCTTCTACGGGGCCATAACGTTAGATACAAAGTAATGGAGCCTTTTATACATTGTCGTGTTTCTTTAGAAATAAATAATGGACAAATTAAGTCTTTGGACGCATCAGATGTAAAGTTATTCGCTGTCAAAGTGACGCCGAAATGAATGGGAGTCAATGGAATGCTAACAGCAGGTGAAGTTCTGCTACAATGGCGGCCCCCGGGGAGGCTTCAGTTTCCGGCTGATGGATTACGCTCTTGCATCATCCAGGTGATGCTGCACACTGGTGGTGGTTGAGGAGATTCACCCTTTCTATGTATAGCACTTTGAGTGCAGAGAAAAGCGCTATGTAAAATGTAATGAATTATATGTCTGTGTAATTTTATAGTAATATTTTTATTTATTAATTTTATATATTCATGTTTTTCATATATTATGGATTTTAATGTCACTTTCCATTAGCGCTTCCTTTAAAACAAGCTTGTGAGCTCTTACCCAGAATGGCCACCACTATGTCGTCCTTGAGGATCTCAATGGATCCTCGAGACAGAAAGTAGAGCGCGGTGAGAACGTCTCCACAGTGCACGAGTGTGTCTCCAGGAGGAGCATGCGTGGTTTTGAAGCGCATGGCGAGAGCACGCAGACACCCTTGAGTCGCACCCTGGAATGCCTTACATCCCTGAAGGAGACTTTGGTTCAGATGGAGACAAATATCTGCCTGCAAACACTCAGGAAAGCCCTTTAAGACCTGCAGAGAGAGGTGAGAATGAGGTGAAAAAATACTCAACTCTATCAGATCCATCACTGAAGATTAAAGGAAAAACATTAGTGCAGACATTATCTTCAATTACACTGTTTGTTATTCTGTGGTGTTAATAGGCTCTGTTCCAAAACAGTAACTTACACAGAAACACGTACACAGGCAACATCCTGACTAGGGTTGGAATTTCGCAACTCGATTTCACTTCTGGAATTGGATACTTGTTGTTATAAAATTTAAATATTGATTCCTCTTATCAATTACTTTGTGTGCATTTTAAAAGGACTTTAAAGCATTAAAGTGCAAGAAGACCCACACACTGTTTTCTGTGCTGCGCACACATCCAAAACTTGCGCACAGAAAGCTGCCTCTCATACTGAATAGTGCACAATACTAAACTGAGTCCTCTTCCATGTCTTTTTGCACTTGAACGGACAAATACACACAAAATATGTCAAAATATCCTCATAAGCGCAGTCGATTGTCTTAAATTAATGTAAACAGTTGAGAAAGAAATGCATGTGTAACAGTATATTGGATATGTGCAGCTCTTAAAGTGACAGTACTGTAATATTCCTGCTGCCGTCTCTATAATAACGTTAATCAAACAACAAAAGACAGAGAAAATTCACTCGCTATTCTTGACTTAATAACTTCTGTAACTATATTTGTAATCTATATTTTATTTATAAAGTGCAGTGTTATTTTACATTTGATTGCAGTTTCTGTACCTGAATACCTAAAAAATCTTAAAACACTGTTTATTTAAATCATATCTTTGTCCAGTTTTATTTATTTGTGCGATTTCTAATTTGTTTATTTGTGCTTTTTTAACTACTGAGTGTTTACTTGTCTTTAATAATGCTTGCAATTTATATTAGTTTTTTTTCTTCTTCTTGGAACTGAAATTAGGAATTGATGAGAATTGAAATTGAAAAGCAGATCGAAATCATTAAAATGCAAACGATACCCAACCCTAATCCTAACTGATTTCAGTGAACTGTTGTTTGTTAATAATAACACTCACAAATGTAATGTACAATTTAAAAACAAGACTTTTTACTGTACTGTAAATATAATACTGTTCTAAAGTTTTGGGTCGCTAAGATTATTTAGTATGTTTGAAGGAAGCCTCTTAAGCTCATCGAGGCTGCATTTATCTGATCAAAAGTAAGAACAGTAATATTGTGAAGTATTGAATTTGATGCAGCCTTCAGGATGGGAGCGCTTCTATGATGCCTTAAAGTGACAGTTCAATAGGTTTTGGAACAGAGTCCTGGTGTTAAAAGTTTTTTCCCACTGCTAATGAAATTATTTTGCATTATGATATTTCTGCCAAAGTATTCATACAGCTAAAGTGGCGAGAAAGAGACTTTAACCTAGACAGATTAAGTGAACGTGAAAAAATGATGCAAGTCCCAACTACTGTGTTCATATTAGCAGTGTAATTATACATTAAATGAGATTAAATAATGAGGGTTTAATAATGGCCAACAAAAATGATTCAGTTTCTTAGCAACATGCAAACTTGCTTTAACAAGTGCAACTTTTAATCTCCAAGTCTCGTCTAAAATTAATGGCTACCATAGACGCCCATGTAATATATGCTAATTCATGCTAGCATGGAATATGTATATGTGAGTATATAGACCCTTTTACTGTTTGTACACAATGATGACGTGGCAACGTATGCGCGCGCATATTGGCAACGGAAGTATGGCGAGAATCAGCAGCGTGTCAGCAGACGCGAGCATTTTTTATGATGTCCTCGCTCCAATCAACACGTTTAATCGCCTGCAGCCACAGGCGCGCCGGTTCTTCTGAAACGGCCGTGATCCTGTCGGAATCCTATAAAACTTAAGCCCCTCGGTGGAATATTGATTAGTGCAACTGTAAACGTAACAACCAGACATTTTGATGCTGGGAAACCGTTTTGATAAGCTTTCGGAGTTGCTAACATGTTAGAGCCAGTGGGAAACAACACCACTTCCGTTGCCAAAATGCACGCGCAACTATTTGATCACGTGGGCTGTAAAAGGGTCTATATGATATACAGTATATATGATTTTGATGCACTTTTTATTTTGTCATTATTATTGTTCTTACTATTATTATCTGGTTTCTTAAAGACAGTATCACAAGAAAAAAAATTAGGATATGCATCAAAAGGTAGTAAAAAATATGTCTAAAATAAGTATCATCATTAATCTCATCCAACCCAAAACTACTTTTTGAAAACCATGCATTTCCAGCTAGGAGACCTTGAAGGACTGCGTGACTGAGATGAGCATCCATATGTCCAGAACAGAGTGAATGTTGATGTGTATGAGAGCTAAGACATGAATGAAGATGCGTTTATATAAATACCTCCTGCTCTTCCCAGGGTGGCGAGGTCGGTCCATTTCACACGAGGCAGACATGGAGAGAGACAAGTGTTGCTTTCAGTACATAAACTCACACATTCATACTGTGATCACATGCTCAGATAGCATTCATTTATAGGAATAGTTCAGCCAAAAATGAAATGTCTGCCGTTATTTACTTATTATTTAGTCACACTTGAATTCCAAACATATTTTCTTTTTTGAGGAACAGAAAATTAGAATTTTTTTAATTTTGCTTTTTTCTGTATTTTACAGGTCATTTTCAGTGAATAACAACTTTAACTTTGCTCTTTTTCCCGGTGGAAAATAATCATATTTCTTCAGAAATTTTGGAATACAGGAATGCTTTTGCATTCCACAGAAAAAATAAGGAACGTGAGGGTGAGTATATTATTAAAGTTTTTTTCATTTTTGGCTGAATTGTGCCAACAAACATGACTGAACACAGAGATGCACACACTTTTTCGTTAGCTGAACCCGTTTGACGTAAAATATTTACTTGAAGTCCCCTAGTCTCTGCCTCGGATCGTTGGCTGAACGTCTGATAAGTATGGCACACTTCAGGATCTGAATGGTTGAATTCTACAGGATTTCCAGGAGACGTGTGTGGCGTTCTATAAAGGTCTGACTGGAAATAAAGCATTCGTGATGCCAAACCCCCTCATGGAATAAGAAAGCCGACGTGTTTTCAACTGTGACAATGAGCGTTTATCAGGATCAACTTAACGCTGGGTGGAACTGTCTTCCACTAACACTCTACTGTCAACAGTGTTACTTGTTAAACAAATCAACTTCAATAAGCAACGGAAATAAAATAGCGGAGTGTCGATTTACACAAGTGTTGGCAGAGGCTATTTACACTAACTCCGCCCACTGACGTCTGGTTGGGCCAGAGAAAATTACAGAAGACGGTTGATTTGTCAACAACAGCTGAAGTGTAGAGGTAAGAGGTACTCACTTTTCCCATCATATATCAGATTTGAAAGGCATTTGTTTGAAAAGGTTTGAAAAGTGGAAATAAAGTGTCTAACGTCAGATAGGGGTAGGTGAAGGGAGGGCTTTATTGTGCCAATAAGGTGGCATCCATTTAATAAATTTAATAATTTACACGGTTATTATTGCATACCGTTTAATGTACAACAACACTGAGGTGCAAATAGTATCTGCCACTATAAGTATAAAAAGCATCTAACTACCATTTACACATATTGCAAAGAAAATGCTGCTACTTTCACTTAGTGTGAATAGAATCTATTTCTATTTAGTGTAAATAGCAGTTATCGCAATTTGTACTTAGTGTAAATAGCATCTATTGCTATTTGCGCTTAGTGCAAATAGCCGCTGCCATAAAATAAACCTACATACATACGGTACTTGTGGCGCACATGCAATGCAGACAGTTCAGAGAAAAAGTGCTCGCTTTTTGTTTTATGATTGTTTTTAATTGATCTTTTGCAAAGCCTTTGTTTAAAGAAACTATTGATTGATCCTACACTCTAAAAAAATGCAGGGTTGTTTCAACTTATGTTTGGGTCAAATAAAAAATGTAACCAAATTTAATAAAAATTCAAACCAACTGTTGGGTTTGCCCATATTTGACCCAAACATGAGTTGAAACTATCCAGCATTTCTTGAGTGTATCTTAGCGAATCTTAAATAAAGATTTGAAAACGCATGCAATGAAAATATCATGGCTAAAATAGTTGAATAACTAGATCAGGATGTATCAAACGCACCGTGTTCAAGTCGATGCCGTTGGTGTAGGTCCACGAGTGTTGGAAGTACTCCTCCAGTCTCTGCCTGAGCGGGTTTGGGATCTGGTGGAACCGGATGAACTCTTTCACACGGAGCATCTGCATGTGGTAGCGAGCCGTACCCGAATACAGCCGCTGGATGATGGCAGAAACGTTCCCAAAAATGCTGGCGTACATCAAAGCTGGAGAAGACAAAGCAGGGTCACATGGGTGAAATTGCAAATGCAAGGTTACATTTTGCAAGGCCAATTTAGATCAAATTAGCAGTGTTTCTTTAAATATTATTATCATTATTATGCTTGATGTGTTCTGATTCAATAGCTGTGTTTTTAACTGTGCTGTCCACTGAGGGATGATGGGATAGATTTTTGACTTTGGACTGGTTTTTCAATCTTTTAAGACCTACTTGCACTGGACGTGCTGGTTTCAGCCTCATCACCATGTCTTCATCTCATAAATAACACACGCGATTCAGCAACTACCTGCTAATGCACTTGCGTTCACATAAATTAGCCCTGTAGACAAGTTTGGGTGAGCGAGGGTGAAACGCACAAGGTATAGTGCCTCCAATGCCCTGTAGATGGCGATATCACTTCTTTTATAGCAGAAATAAGCTGCTGCAGAAAAAGTTAGGTGCTATCAGAGAATGTCTTATAAGGGGAGAACTTCCACTCTCAGTAAACTTCCTGCTTCTGAACTGGTTGCAGTTCCACTCTGGTTCCATATGAGGGCGCTCACAGGACGAGTGCAGAATGAATGGAGGTCTACACGCTTATTTCACGCAGACGTTATTTTGAAATCGAAAGCAGAACCCCGGAAGTAAAGATAAACAACAATGCCTTGGACTACCAACCTGAAGCTGCTGCCGCGATTTACACTTTTGGATGTTAATATCCAATATAGGATGTGTATATAGTTCGTTCCTGCTTCTTTTTTTACTTTCTGAATTATATATATAAAAAAATATTTTATTTATAAATTAATTTCACTGTATATAGTCTAAAGTATGAAAGACATGTATGTACAGTTTTAGAATAACTAATTTCTACATTAAACACAACAATACACCATCGCATTCGCGACTCTCCTGTGATTAAAGGCGACACTTCCGGTTTTCTTCCCACCGGAGCCTCGCTTTCGATTTCAAAATAACGGCTGCGTGAAATAAGCGTATGGAGCTATACCCCTCAAAATCCACTTTTCTCAGGATTTCATTTTTTGTCTAGTAATATGAATGTTGTATTCGAAAGGAGATGCAAAGAAATTACACATTGCTGGGTGTTAGATTTTTTAGAGTCACTTATTTGCTTTAAAATGTCTTTTAAAATGTCAATGACGTAATACACACCGTACGACCAGAGATACTGCTTTACGGCAGTCCTTCAGTCACTTTGGTGCTTTCGCGCTCTGCACTTTCTTTTCTCTCGAGGCATCGACAACACAGCTGACACTGGTAAATACACTTGCTAGAAGAGTTTTTGTTTTGTTGTTTTAAAAGACCACGCCGAAAACACACACACACATTCTGGTCCCGCTTCGGATGCCACGATGCCATCAAGCGGTATCTCTGGTCGTAATCAGTCCTTCACTGACCATTAGCGTTCATTAGCAGAATGCTAGCGTGTTATGGGCAACAACAACTCAACCTGTAAGAAATCGAAAGGACATAAGTACTCATTCATTCAACTTTTGACCTATAACTCATGTTGAACTTACAAAACCTACAATCAAATCTGAGATTTCTCAACGGTAATCGGGTGAAAGAGACAAATTTAGCCGTCTAGCTCCATAGACTCCCATTCATTTTGCACTCATGGGCGATCGCCCCCAGTGGAACTCGGGTGAAACTACAACCAAAATTCGGTACAATAGGACTTAATAGGGAGTGGCCAGGCTCTCCGTAGACGGGCTCTGGTGCTATGCAAAATGCAATGAGTAAGTAAATACATACTTATTCAAACATGTAGTCAAGTAGAGAGTAACAGTTGCTAATATATTTGATACTCAAAGTAGCTAAAATGATACTTAAAGGGAAAATTCACCCAAAAAAAAGAAAATTCTGTCATCATCCTCAAGTTGTTTCAAACCTGTATGAATTTCTTTCTTCTGCTGAACACAAAATAAGATATTTTGTTACATATCAGTATTGACTTCAATAGAATCAGTGCAGGATGAGTCATTCATCAGTAGTTTTACTGTAAATGTTGTCAACATTTAGCAGTACACTAGCTAGACTAAAGACTAACAGACATGGATTAAAGATGATGTCATGGGGTCTTGAAAAGACAATAAACATATTGATTTGAAAAATTATTAGGATTAATCTGCTAGATTGAAACAGAGATTAAATATGTCAGTATGAATCGTTTACAGATACCTGAGTCATTTCAAATTCATCGCAGCCATCTCAGGACATGCACTTCAGTTGAATATTGAAGAATATTAATTCAATATTTTTTTCTTATACCTTGCTAAGTTTCTCTCACAATCAAACAGGGCACAATTATATTCTTTAAAAATGTTTTAAGCCTCTTATGCTAACCAAGGCTGCATTTATTTGATCAACAGTACAGTAAATATAAGTAAATACAATTTTAATTGACTGTTTTCTATGTGAAAATATTTTAAAATTGAATTTATTCCTGTGATTCAAAGCTGAATTTTCAGCATCATTACTCCAGTCTTCAGTGTCACATGATCCTTCAGAAATCATTCTAATATGATGATTTGATGCTCAAGAAACATTTCTGATTATTATCAATGTTAAATATTCATATTTTAGAGGAATTCAGCATTCTTTGATGAATAGAAAGAACAAGATTTATTTGAAATAGAAATCTTTTGTAATAGTATAAATGTCTTTAACTTTTGAGCAATTTAATGTGTCTGCTGAATATAAGTAGGCCTTCTAATTCCTTTAAAAAAATTAAAACTTTTAAATGGTTGTGTACATATTGCTTTCACTATTCAAAGGAATATTTCACCCAAACATGAAACTATTTAGTCACCATAATTTTTTTTTCAAGGAAACTTTCTCCCTTTCTGTTTCTCCAGAAAAATAACACTTTTTTTTTTTTGTTTAGGACGTCATGAGGGTGAGTAAATGAAGACAGAAATGTCAGTTTTGGAACGATTTATCCCTTTAAGCTATTATGCGTACATGCATGTGTTTCAGACTTACATCCAATGAGCATGACGCAGATGGAGAAGATCTTCTCTGAGTTGGTGTTCGGGGACACGTTTCCAAAGCCCACGCTGGTCAGCGAACTGAATGTGAAGTACAGTGCAGTGACGTATTTATCCTTTATGGTTGGCCCAGAGCTGGGGTCACTGTAGTTTATTTTCTTCCCAATGGACACCTCGAGATTGTCAAGCCAGCCGATCTTATGGTCCAGGTACGGTTTCTCCATATTTCCAATGGCGTACCAGATGCAGGCGAGCCAATGGGCAATAAGAGCAAATATACACATGAGGAGCATGAGAACTGCAGCGCCGTATTCAGAGTAACGGTCCAGCTTCCTGGCAACACGAACCAATCGGAGGAGTCGCGCTGTCTTCAACAGGCCAATCAGAGTGGTCGTCTTGGGAAAGAGAGAAGGTGCTCATTAGTAAGATTGCGAACAGATTGTATTTTACCAAGAAAGATCGGAAAATACTCATTTGACTCATTAAGGCTAATTGGGTTCTCTGTTGCTTTCACATAGGCTTCAAAACCTAGTGATCTGCCTTTTGAATGGGTCATATGATGCTTTTTAATGTTTTCCTTTTCCCTTAAGTGTGTAATATATCTGTTTGTGCATTTAGATCTGCAAAGTAGGATTTATTCCATCTAACAGAGATTCCAGACCTGCATAAAACGCCTCAATCCAAGTACAGATATTACTTCCTCAAACGCCCACGTCACAATGTGAAATATTAGCATAATGCCGGTCCAAAGGCATACGCAAAGAAAGAAGACGATGATTCAGTGAATTGTAGTGTTGTTGTCATGTCACGTTTGGATGCCAACGCAAACCCAATTTGTTTGGCCTTCTGAAAACGGATGAAATTGGGGATCAGGTGTTAAGATTTATTTATGAATCTGGTCCTAAGCAGTACAACCCAAAAGTCTTCTTGTGCACAGGGCATTTTACAGAGGAAAGCTTCCTGAACCTGATAGTACAGTGCCAGTAATATACAAAGACTAATGACCACTGTGAAACTTCTGCTCGAGTCGTGCTTGAAAAGTTGGTTCTGATCGATCGGCTTGATCATCCGCATTTTCAGAATCTGACTTGGGCTCGAACTGATGGTAAAACGGACAATATTTTTTGATTTTGCTTAAAGCTTTGGAAGCTGAAGCTGGCGTTACATTTCCGACACACTCTTGAGGTCTTTGACCAATCACAACGCACTGGGTCTGCTGGCCAATCCGAGCACTCTGAGCTTTTTGTAAGGAGGAGCTTTGTAGGAGCTTTAACAGTAAAGCATGTTAACCTACTCTATTACACCCACTATTCAAAATAATGAACCTTTAAAATAGCATCATATGACCCGAAAACAAATAATGTCCAAACAAAAAGAGGTTACGAACCGTTGCCAAGTAAGACATGTTCCTGGATAAACACATTTTGTTGATCCTGGATTAAAATTCCTGTCCCAAAAATTTAGTCCTTACCCTATCCCTACCCCTATACCTAACCCTACCCATAACTTTTCCCTAAAATCAGAGGGAAATGACAGGTGAATAACACTGATGTTGAAGCACCTTACCCTGGTTCTAAACCTAAACTTGACATAAACTGTAAACGTGTCCCTCAAATCTGATTGGTTGATCTGAAAGTTGTTCCAGGATCAACAAAGATGTTGATCCAGGAACATGTGGTACTTGGTGAAATCATGTTCACCCCGTTAAACGACCCAATACTCTAATAAGCATAAAAATGCATAGTACACAATAATATGCTCCCCCAGGACTCCAACCCATGTTCAGTGTGTGAATTAAACAAAGGAAAAAGTTGGTGAATTGACTTTGTGGCGAGCGGGACGAGGCCGAGGGCCGTGAGAGACCGGCGCGAGGCCAGGCCTGGATTTATGTTGTGTTTTGTTATACGTGACAGCAGTCGTCCGTTAGGGGCTGCTGTCTTTTACTTTGATTTTGTATTTGTTTCATTTACTGTATTAAAGTCTTTGAATGTTCGCCAGTTCCCGCCTCCTTCTTCCCATAACACTGAACATTGCTACAGACTTACCTGAACTTTAAAGGGGACTCGAGTTCACCCTCTTTTTACAGTGTCTCAATCCACATTACATTCACAATAATAATAATAATTTTATATTATTATTATTCCTATGACAGTAATAGCCAAATATTGTAAAACAAATGCACTGTAAAATAAATTAAAATTAATATTTTAACATAAGTATGTTATTTTATGCTACAGTAAAGGAAAATTAGAATACATTTGTCCCAATTTCTGCACTTGCAAGAAATAAACCCTTGAGCTTTTATTTGGACGGAAACTGCTTTTGAGCCTTTATTTTGGCAGAAAGCTACAGTTTCTGTGAAAACAGGTTTACAAACGGGTCTCATCACAAATCAGGTGAAATGCTGTAATCATCTTCTTACAAAAATTTTGGGAATTAGACACATGTGAAAATAATGTGAAACTGGTGCCCGCTACGTTCCTAAATGCATGCTAAAGTGCGCACAAACAGACCATTTACTTATTAAATTGTAAAAACTGTGATTTAATTAAATAAGGACACAAAGCCATTTCACGCTTTCGTTTTAATTCGTTTGACAGAAACTTTGCTAAAGCAATGTCACGAAAACACAACATTAAAGGTGCAATGTGTAATACTGTATTTCTGAGGATCTATTGACAGAAATGCAATATAAGATCCATAACTATGTTTTCAGTGGTGTATAAAGACCTTGCATAATGAACCGTTATGTTTTTATTACCTTAGAAGGAGACATTTATATCTCCTTAACCGCGGGCGCCCCCTTCTATGGAGGTCGACATATTGTGTCGTCATGTTTCTAGCGTAGCCGACACCGAACACACAACGCTACAGAGCGCGTTTCCTCACTACCTTGAAAAAGAAGTTTTCAGTGGTGTATAAAGACCTTACTTAATGAACCGTTATATTTGTATTACCTTAGAATGAGCAGTTTCTGTCTACACACACCGCGGTTCCCTTACATTGAAATGCGCCGACATGTTTCTACAGTGGCCCTAAACGGACAAACGCATTTCGTTACTATGTTGCTCTTCGTGCAAGGAAGCAAGCTTAGTTCAGCGAATAAAACACTGACACAATGATGAACAAGTAACAATAATATTCGCAATAACATATAGTTTTACTGAATAATTAAGTAAACATAATTTCTTAATTTATCCTTGTAAAGAAACCTCATTGCTGAACTGGCTACTCTCTGCTGTCTCAGACGATGACATATTTTCCTGTCGGCCGTAACTTTTGTTGGTTGCAGTTCGTAACCTCACCACTAGATGGCGCTAAAAATTACACACTGCACCTTTAAAGACGCTTTTTTGTTATAAGAAGTTTAAATGTATTTTCGATTCATTATGAAACTGTGGCGGGACAGATTGGGTAACATGCTTATCTTAATCTTCAAACTCTTCTGAAATCAGTTGTGATTTTGGGAATCCCATGCACTTTGTGTTATTTATATAACACTTGGAATTACTGCCTATGAAGAGTTTTCCGAATCACTCACTTATTCCTATGTAGTAGCCTCACTAGGTTTTGGCACAGAGCTGTGGGCTTTTATAGCTTTAATTATCCACAGATAACCGTATTAGAAAAGCCGGAACATATTGTGGCCTAATAAACCCAAAGCTCATTTCTGGGTTCTACTGTAATGTCTTCATGACAGCCACACTAATTAATATTTAGATAATCCGGTTTAATTTTAGTCCATTACACTGCTGTGCCAACACCAGAGATCCATCTCATCAAAATGTTGCATTGTGAGGATAAAATAAACCCCCAACATGAGAGACCTGGGTAATGAATTTCATGATCCGCACTTTGGAGAACTACCAAGATAAATCCTCATTTGCAGGTGAAATGTGTTCAATAGATAGAGACACGGGACAACGGTGCCTATAGGAGCTGACAGCGGGCACTGTCTCATCCGAAAGACTCCTTCAACAACATCACTCGTCCCCCGGTGGGAGATCATTTGTTTAGCTGGCAATTATACCGTGGCCTCACAAAGCGAGGTTAGGACCTGCACTGGGTATTTTTAGTACATGTCTTAACGGATGCGTCTGACAGCAATTCCTAGCATGCTTACGAGCACTGACAGTGTGTTGGCGAGCTTGTGGAGCAAAGCACGTGGGATTCTTCTACTCTCACGTTGAGAAGTGCTACATCTGTCATGAGCGGCCCATTAAAAACTCATTAGCAGATCCTGTTCACAGCAAATCACGTCTTTGAGCTATAGCTGGACATGCCGATAAGATGGACGCTCAATTAAACCGATTGTTAATCAACTTTGACCTCATAAAAGTGGCCTATATTTTAAATTTCACTGTTTAACTAGACTAGTAAAGTTTGAAGCCTTGTCTGAAAGTTTAAAACAACTATTAAAACCATGAGTATGAGGTTTCAATAAAATGTTGCTAACATGTTTTAGCACAATGCTAGCATGTTTTAACATGTTGACAGCCTGATTGAGTATGTTCCTATCATGATTTAACAGACTGCTACCATGCTTTTAACATGTATTAACATTATGTAGCACATTGCTAGCATGTTCCTAAAATGATTTAACATGTTATAACATGTTTTGTGCATGTTTTAATGTTGCTAACATTTTTTATCATGATTTAGCACAATGTTAACATATTTCTAACATAGGTTGCTAACATGTTTTAGCACATTACTAGCATTCTTTAGCATGATGATAGATTTGTTTTAGCACATCTTAGTAACATTTTATGTCAAGTCAACATAATTATCCATCAAACACATGTCCTGATGACGGTATGCGTAATGATAAAAATGTGAATCAATGTGTATGACTATACACTCACCTAAAGGATTATTAGGAACACCATACTAATACTGTGTTTGACCCCCCAATTTGAAATGATTGGAGCTTTGTGACATGGTGCATTATCCTGCTGGAAGTAGCCATCAGAGGATGGGTACATGGTGGCCATAAAGGGATGGACATGGTCAGAAACAATGCTCAGGTAGGCCGTGGCATTTAAACGATGCCCAATTGGCACTAATGCCTGGCTCACACTACAGGAGTTTTAAAATCCTAACCGATTTTGAAATCTGGTTGCAGCACACACTAAAGGAGAATCTTTGCAGATTTTCTTCCCTCAAATCTTAAACATGCTCACACTACAAGATTTGAAAATTGTGGCGCATCACACACTACACAATGTTATTAAGATTATCGTGCCAGAGGAAGCACCTTGATATGATTCCACCATGATCACGTGATCTCACGCAACTGATCGGAAGCGGAAAAGTGGACGTAAACTAAATATCTGTCCTTTATATCAAGTCATATTCGTGAAAAGGTTGCCTTGACCAAGGAAAGCAAAATCTTTAAAGGATATTTCTAATGAATGGCGTCGGCTCTGGTCAATACAATGAATCAATGCCATTGATCTGAAGTGACGCATCAGCTTCAGCGTTACCCATGCGCCGGATTGCTGCTCAGCTGAGCCTTATAAAGTGGAGCTCAAAGTTAAAATTAAATATTAAAATAATTAACAGCTTGTTTCATTACATCTTAGAATGAATCCGATTTTTTTTTTTTACATTTCCGT
This sequence comes from Gila orcuttii, assembly GCA_026230005.1. Lineage (NCBI taxonomy): Eukaryota > Metazoa > Chordata > Actinopteri > Cypriniformes > Leuciscidae > Gila > Gila orcuttii. The sequence continues at coordinate 49,390,412 of JAPDVR010000007.1, read as the reverse complement.
TGAATGAACAGTGCAGTGCCTTGCCGCCACCTAGTGTCGTAACGTGTAACTGGACTGAGTGACAGCCAGTCTATAACATGCAGAGACGAGCGACGATACTGGTGAAATATCAGCAGAAAGCCTATCGTTAGGGTAGATTCGAGGATCCGAACTAACTGTTATATAACAATGATCTAACAAGCTTATTGTCAGGTTTATGTTCTGTTATTATATTATGTGGACCCTTATTTTGACATCTTCTGTTTACTCCACTTTTTTTAGTTTCGGTTTCATTATTGAACATGTAGGCTACTAGTCTTCGTGCCTGTTGACAACAGCGTAACACTTATTTATTTAGCAATAAATAAATAAATGAAGATAATACCACATAACACGCTCTTGATTCACTCAAAATTACCTCAATGGAAATTCCTTCACCACAGCCCTACTTGTTTCTTATTGGCTATTGTGACAGTACTGACGTAATCACAATCTTGCTCATCCCGATAAATATCAAACATGTTTGATATGATCGGAGCAAGCCCGATTTGTGTGAGACCAGAGCGGGAGGTGCAAGATTCGATCTGTGAACGCCTCACATTACCAGATAATCTGCGCCGAACATCGGAACCGATCGAGGTCCTCGACAAGATATTTTCTCCGATTCTCGGGAGGGGGAAATCGGGCATAAATCGGCCTAAAACTCCTGTAGTGTGAGCCAGGCTTAAGGGGCCTAAAGTGTGCCAAGAAAACATCCCCCACACCATTACACCACCACCACTAGCCTGCACAGTGGTAACAAGGCATGATGGATCCATGTTCTCATTCTGTTTACGCCAAATTCTGACTCTACCATCTGAATGTCTCAACAGAAATCGAGACTCATCAGACCAGGCAACATTTTTCCAGTCTTCAACTGTCCAATTTTGGTGAGCTCTTGCAAATTGTAGCCTCTTTTTCCTATTTGTAGTGGAGATGAGTGGTACCCGGTGGGATCTTCTGCTGTTGTTGCCCATCCGCCTCAAGGTTGTGCGTGTTGTGGCTTCACAAATGCTTTGCTGCATACCTCGGTTGTAACGAGTGGTTATTTCAGTCAAAGTTGCTCTTCTATCAGCTTGAATCAGTCGGCCCATTCTCCTCTGACCTCTAGCATCAACAAGGCATTTTCGCCCACAGGACTGCCGCATATTGGATGTTTTTCCCTTTTCACACCATTCTTTGTAAACCCTAGAAATGGCTGTGCGTGAAAATCCCAGTAACTGAGCAGATTGTGAGTGTATACAGTAGGTTACCAACCAGAATAATACTTTTAAAATTCGGGGTGTATTTGCTGCCTTTAACCGCTAAGAGGCGCTACAATCACAGACTTTGAAAAGTGTCCGTTTTTTCAATCTATTGCGTAATCTGCCCCTGCGCCGCGGCTCATTCAGAGCGATTGAAAGCTGGTAACAGATGAATTCAAGTGAAATGTAGTTAAAATAATTCATCACAATACTGAAATTAAATTGAATAAATAATGAAAACATTTCCATATAAAACATTGCAATAGAAACATATTAGGCTACATCAATGAGGCTTTGCAAGAGCATAAGACGTTAATGAAACAGCGTTCAGGCGGTATCTCTGTGGTTAACGCATTGACATGAGGCTCGTAGAGCTTCAACAGACCCGAGATCTAATGTCATTGTAACATGACGTTGGCCGACAGCATTAATCTTTAACCGTTCTTGATGCTTAAATGGGTAACTGTTTATTTGCGAGTTTATTAACTGTTTATTTATTTAAAGTCAAGCGTTTTGTTTAATTATCAATGGCACATTACAACATTGTTACATTCCTGTAGAGCCGCTGAACTGACGACAAAACTGTTGAAAGGCACACTGTGGAATTTTTGGCCACTAGGGTGCGCTCGACCTGTAATTTTCACGTCTAGTGCCCCTAGAGGCCACAAGCGCCGCAGCATTGTCGCAAAAGTCAATAAACAGTCAACCGGTCAACCTCCCGTGTCTTTATGTGTGTGTGCAGACGGCATTTGATTTGTATGTTGGAGAAAGTTAATCGATTCACTACTGACCAAAATAATAATATAAATATAAGATTAATAATATAAATCCTATAAAGAAAACAAATTGAATAAAAGTAGCATACGCAGAAAACAATGTCTGATCAGGTAAGTCGCATTGACAAGGGTTGCCCAATCCTGCTCCTGCCGATCGTCTGTCCTGCACAGTTCATCTCCAACCCTAATCAAACACACCTGAAGCAAACAATTAACATCTTCAGGATCTCTTTGCAATGGGTTGGAGATGAAATCGAGTAGTCGGGAAATCGTGTGTAACAAAACTGATATAACTCACTACATAATTCCCGTTATTTGTAGTCTTCAGTTTGTTTTTCCTTTTACACAAATACAAACATATATGAGCTGAAAGGAAAAAAAAACACATTTACATTTACATTTGTATACGGCAGTATGTTGTGACTTATATCAGTTTTGTTACACGAATTCGCAGTAAATATTACATTATATATACACTTTTATGCCGATATTTATTTTAAAATTTCAGTTTACATTAAGTGTACCTTTTATTCAATATAAAGGCTTGACTTCTTTGCCTGTTAGCTTTGTGTACTAACTCTTCTAACGTTTCTAACGTTTCTAACGTTAATGCTACCAGATGAATTGCATACAAATGAAACAAAAGCCTGTAGCTAGTTGTTAAGTTGCAGCCCTGTTTCGTTTCAAAATCGGAGGATAAAGTGTCTGCTGAATGCAAACCTTTCCCAATATTTATAAAATGTATATTTGTACTAACATTTAGCTACCAGATTGATAATTCGCTAACTTACTCTACTAGCATTCCTTGTTACATTAAGTTAAAGCTCCAGTAGGTAGCTTTTGTAAACAAATATTTGTTAAAACTGTCATTATGTCCTCACAGTAGAATATGAGACAGATAATCTGTGGAAAAAATCAAGCTCCTCTGGCTCCTCCCTGTGGTCCTATTGCCATTTGCAGAAATACACCGCTCCCGGTCAGAAACAACCAATCAGAGCCAGGAGGAATGTCTTAGCAGTGTCAATCACGCTCGTGTACGCGCTGATCACCCCTCTCTTGCACAGCGCGAGCGCGTACCGTCGTTCGTGACTGTCCTGTTCGAACTCGTTCATCCAAATGAACGAATCTTTTTTCGAGTCATTTCGTTCATTCAACGAACGAAATGACTCGCAAAAAGATTTGTTCATTTCGAACGAGTCTTTTTCGGAGTCATTTCGTTCATTCAACGAACGAAATGATTCGAAAAAGATTTGTTCATTTTGATGAACGAGTTCAAACAGGAGAGTCACGAACGTGCATCACAGAACAGAGCAAGGCGAGCATTTGTGCTTATAAAACTTAAAGTTTTGTATTTATTTTTGAAATGACCGATCGTTTCCCTAGATAAGACCCTTATTCATCGTCTGGTATCGTTTAAAGCTCTTTGAAGCTGCACTGAAACTGTCATTTGGTCCTTGAAACGTTTGTGTCCTATTGAAGTCCATTATATGGAGAAAAAGCCTGGAATGTTTTCATCAAAAACCTTAATTTCTTTTCGACTGAAGAAAGAAAGACATGGACATCTTGGATGACATGGGGGTGAGTAAATTATCAGCAAAAGTTTTTTTTAAAAGTGAACTAATCCTTTAACGTTATCTTACTAGCTATTTATAACTTATAGAAAGAGTGCAACGTTATAAAGTTACATGTATTGCAAAATACATAATGATTTGAGGACCAAGTTTGTAGTCAAAGTGTGGGCAGGCCATAGTCAATGTAAAGCATATTGTTGATGTTTCGTCCCTATTAGTTCCATAACTGTTTATAATCCGCCGTCATCGGTGGTCCTGTTTACTAGTCTGCGCGTTCACGGCAGGCTCCGCTGTGGGGGAGGAGCTGTGGAGGGAGGGCTGTAGCGCAGCAGAGAGCAAGGGGGTTGGACCTGGAAGTTGTGCTTCTTCAAATTTTCAGGCTAAGTCAACATTTTCTCAAAACTCCCTACTGCAACTTTAAAACCATGTTTTTAAAAACTCTATGTAGGCTATAGGGAATAAAACAAATATATATATATATATATATATATATATATATATATATATATATATATAGGCCTATATATAATTTTTTTTTTTTTTACAAAACTGCTTTTGAACGATTGGTATTATTATAGCTACAGATGTAAAGTCGTTCTGTTGGATAGGCATACTATTTGTTCCTCAGTGTAAAATGGAAATGCATGGTAATTTTATTTTATAAATATAAGCAAAAAACTATATGGTGTAACAGAGTTTTAGAACTAAACAAATCTGCATTAATAGCCTAAAAATAAAATTTTGTTAAAGTAGTCCATGTTTGTTCGGGATTTGAACCCTTCTGATTGATCGAACCGTCAGTTCTACCACTCGGCCATGTCGTAGTTCACTGAGCAATGCCCAAACTTTGTTTCTCCAGTGTGTGTTCGCTCAAATGAGTGAGAATTGTTTTGTTGTTAGCCTATTGTGAGTGTAGCCTACTTTACATGAATGAAAGTAGACCTTTTACAGTTTTAAAATATGATATCCTATCTGTATGACCAAAAATTATAGGCTATAGCCTATTAAGTTATTTTAGCAGAAAAATAAATTCAAGTGAACGCGCCGCTGCGTTTGTCGAACTCTAATTCAATGCCAGAATAAAACCCCATTTTAGAATACGCACTCGTGGTGTGTCAAAATACTTTATTATAAACTTCAATATTTCGTTCAAAACCACCTCAAAACGCTTTGTGACATTTTAAAAAGCCGTGAATGTATTAAGGCCACTGGAACCAGGATCGTAACTGAAACGCCCTGCATGTTATCTCTCAATACAGGAGCAGAAGCGCTGGTTCAGATTTTATTGTTTGTTGTTTAAACGTGCGTGTTATATATTTAAATATATATATATATATATATATATATATATATATATATATATTTTTTTTTTTTTTTGATATGGTATATTTAGACTCTGGGTAGGCCTATAGCATTGATTCGCTACTGTGGAGGGGGGAAATCACCCACCGGCAAATCGCACCTTGCTTAGCAACCATGTTTTTACAAATTCTTTCTGCACATATGGAACCCCGTGAAGTTTTTTTTTTTTAAACAGAACTGTTTTTTAAGACGTAAATTCAGTCAATCTGTTTGATGAGATTTGTTCCTTAGTGTAAAATGGAAATGCATGGTAATTATATAAAAACCTATAAAAACACCCATTCGGGTTTCAAACCCGTGTCTTTATACTGCTTAAACCTTCAGTTCTACCACTCGACCACAAGTTCGGTTATTCACTCGTCAGTGTGAGCGCACACAAAAGAGAAGCACTCTTCAATCTTCTCATTCCTCAATAGTTTAGCGTCATTGATTGCACCTAATTTATTTTCACTGACTGCGAGATAGGCCTCTTTTAAATTTTGATTCATAAAATGTTCTGCTCTAAAAGTTTGCTATATTCTATTTAAAATGTAGGCTACTTTTACGTTCGTTTTGCTTTCGCTAAATGTCCCTTTGCGCCACCTGGCGGTCATTTCGCGAATGACTTTGAAATGCGACTGTTTTTTTTTTTTTGCCGCGGCGGTAATAGGCATTCTGGTTGGCAACCTACTGTATATGTTCATGCATGTTGGTGTTGATAAGTACAAATGTCAAATATATAAAAAAAAGCCAGTCAAATATGGGTTCTGCAGAGACCCAAAGTTTTGTGCTGTGACTGAGATGCATCCTAAAACCACCTGCCATCTGCCTGACTCAGCTCATTCCCTAAGTAGTGCACAAACACACCGCAGTCTGACCGCTGACCAGCAGATCATATCATCTGGCAGACCACAGAGGTATCAGCTGACCATAAAGCATCCTCAATGGCACAGTCATGTTTGCATTTGTGTAATGTTATTCACTAATGATACATTAGATTGATCAAAAGTGACAGTAAAGACAAAGATGTGACAGTATTTTTTAAAGTCTTAACAACGCCAAATGTGAACGTACTGTATGTGTATGTATTTGGTCTGAAATATTTGAAATTGATTCTTTTTTTTCTTTCTTTTTTATCAGAGAAACCATAATGCCAACCAATTAGATTCAAATTATTTATTGTAAAAAATAAAATAGAGTTGGTAAGTTTGTGTGGATCAGTTCAAACTTTGTTATAACAGCGTATTGATTAAAAACTGGATTTCAATTATTAATTTGCTAATTAAAAATGTTTACAGAAATCTTGTAGGATTAAAATATTTCAGGAAAGGGGATGATTATGAATGCATTGTTATACTTGTGCAATTACATTTTTTTTATTGCATTTAGTGAAAAATAGTGTGGAAACCATGCCTTTAATCCTTTTACCTTTTGATTAAATATTTAGAATCTACTACACTGACTATTTGGTTGTGAAAAATAAGACATTTGGATTCTTGTGCTTGCAAAAAAAAAAAAAATCTGACATTTCAGAACAGATACATAAATATGAATTTTATTAGCTATATCACCCATCCCAAGTTGTGACCAGAGACAGATGTGAGAGCGCCTCGAGTGAAAACGAGCGCAGATGCTGAGAGCGTGAGCTTTGTTAATTGGGTGATCTTCAATGCTGTTGGATGGCTGGAGCTCGACGGCCCTTTTCAGAAAAACTGTGTGGATATGAGACCTCTGGGGAAATATGATCTGAACGAAAGCAATATACTTAGCAAGAACAAGCATCAAAACCCCTCTATCGTCTAAAAATATACTGCATGCCATCAAATAATGACATTTCCAGTAGGTCTTAATCTATAATTCCATTCTTTAATATTTTAAAAGCCACTGTGTTTGTTTCTGGTGTCCTTAGGCGGTGTATGGCTCTGACAGAGTTTCTGTCACTGGAACAGACCACAAACTGAGGAAACCATATGCTGGGATGTGCCAAGAGCTCATGATAGGCCATTGACGGATGTGCCTACATAAACAAGCGAGGAAACAAGCCAACCGGCGTGCCAATGATTCAGCCTGTAAGCTGTTCAAACATCAGTTTTCTCTTTCCTCTCTTCATAATCATTGACTCCCATTTGGTAAGCCACTAATCCAAATAAATGGATTCAGAAATGAAGGCCATTCAAAAAAAAAAAAAAGGGTTGAAAACAACATAATCCCTGATTCACTGAAATATTTGTATTGTGTTTGTAAGACGAATCAGCAGCTCACCAGCGCTGAAAGCTTTCTGACCTCTGCAAAACGCTAGATCTGATCGGATCTACATAATGGACACAGTACAAACAATTAAATAAATAAATAAATAAATGGGTAAACAAATAGTTTAGGTCTTTAACTATTGGCATGCGAGACCTGTTTTTTTTTTTTTTTTTACTTGACTTTAATGTTTTTCTGTTGTTCTCTTAAAGCAGATAGCCTATTTCCAAATGTTTCTGTAGCTCAACTGATATGGTGATTGTGATGCCAAGTTCATGGGTTTGATTTCTGGTATACATGCATGATGTGATAAAATCCCAGATATATTAAATGCTTTGTCAGTTGCTAACTTGCTATGGATAAACACATCTGCCAAATGCATGCACCATCGTTCAAGAGTTTGGGGTCTGCAAGATATTTTTTTGTGACAGAAATGAATACTTTTATTCAGCAAGGATGCATTATGTTGATCAAAAAGGATAGTAAAGACATTTATAATGTTACAAAAGATTTCTATTTCAAATAAATGCTGTTCTTTTGAACTTTTTATTAATCAAAGAATTTATCAGGGTTTTCAAGCAGCACAAATGTTTGAAAATGCAGCTTTGCATCAAAGGAATAAATAACATTTTAAAATATATTCAAATAGAAAAGTCATTTTGAAATTGTATAAATATTTCACAATATACATTTTTTTTCTGTATTTTTGATCAAATCAAACAAATGCAGCCTTGGTGAGACTTTCAAAAACATTACTAAACCTTTCCGACCCCAAACATTTGAAGTGTCATATTAATTTAAAAACTTGCTTCATAATTGCAGAAATGTAAATGCATAATAGTAGCCTGGTTGACAACAAAAACAGGCCTGTATGCTCACATCCATTGCAAAATTTGGCTGCATGTGTGCGTGTTAAGTGTATAACTGTGCCAATGAGAAGGAGAACACCACCTGCCAATTGGTAATTTGAGTTTGAGATCCCTAGTTTACACCGGCAGCCAAATGCAGATGAAAGTTGATTAAGTTCTGGTGTCACTTACATCTTCTGATCCTGATCCAAATATGAGCAGGTCGAAGGGAATGGCCGCCACCATGTCTATAAGGAACCAGCCTTTGAAGTAATGGATGGCGATCTTCCCGGGATCGCTCACCACCTCCTCGTTCAAGTTCACGTACGTGGTGCGAAAGTTTATGAGGATGTCGATGATGAACATGATGTCCACCATTAAGTCCACCATGTTAAGAGGGCTGCAGGAATAGCCACATTTCCGTCTTTTTTGCTCCTCGATGTCGTTGAGCAGGAAGGCAGCAGAATAAGGGGTTAAAATGGCTGTATAAATAACTAGCAGCAGGATGAGCCAATCCCACATTGCTTTGAATGGGCTGTAGTGCAGGATGGTGAACTTATCCATGCGTGGCGTCTGGAGCTTGTATTCCGGCAGCACATCTGCGCCCAGTGACAAGACCTGGAAGAGGAGAGGCAGGCAAAAACGTGAGTATTGCATGGTACATAATTACAGGTCTGTCCTGATATAGAGAAACATGCTAAACCAGTGGAGAATCACTTGTGCAAAAAGGTTAGGATCTAATGCAAATGGAATGGAGGTTATTTAAAAGATTATTTACAAAGTTCTGTCATGAAACTTTAGATGGCGCAGACTGATAAGTCCTTAACTCAATCTGCTTGCAATCACATAATTCTCTATAGGACACAGCTGATTGGTTCCTGCTTTATCAGTAGCCAATGAGCTCACTGCTCAACCTTCAAATACTTGGTCAGCATTTGCTGTAGTAGTTTGCAGTGTGCTTTCAGAAATGCTCCACCTTCCCCAGCTCCACCAGTATAGATCTGCTACAGGTAATTCATGTATGCTATATTGTACAGCAGCAGCATGCCTTACTTGCTCACAGCAGTGTGTCGTGTATGTATTGGCAGTAGCAAGTCCTGTACTTGCTCTGCAGCAGCAATAACAGCATCAGCAGCAGCAGCAGCAATAATAACCAACAGCAGCGACAGCAATAACCAACAGCAGCGACAGCAATAACCAACAGCAGCGACAGCAATAACCAACAGCAGCAGCAGAAATAACCAGCAGCAGCAACAGCAATAACCAACAGCAGCGACAGCAATAACCAAAAGCAACAATAACCAACAGCAGCAGCAGAAATAACCAGCAGCAGCAACAATAACCAACAGCAGCGACAGCAATAACCGAAAGCAACAATAACCAACAGCAGCAGCAGAAATAACCAACAGCAGCGACAGCAATAACCAAAAGCAACAATAACCAACAGCAGCAGCAGAAATAACCAGCAGCAGCAACAATAACCAACAGCAGCAACAGCAATAACCAAAAGCAACAATAACCAACAGCAGCAGCAGCAATAACCAACAGCAGCAGCAGCAATAACCAACATCAGAAGCAGCAATAACCAACAGCACCAATAACAGCAACAGCAATAACAGCAACAGCAGCAATAACAGCAACAGCAGCAATAACAGCAACAGCAGCAATAACAGCAACAGCAGCAGCAGCAGCAATAACAGCAACAGCAGCAGCAGCAGCAGCAATAACAGCAACAGCAGCAATAACAGCAACAGCAGCAGCAATAACAGCAACAGCAGCAATAACAGCAACAGCAGCAATAACAGCAACAGCAGCAGCAGCAGCAATAACAGCAACAGCAGCAGCAGCAATAACAGCAGCAATAACAGCAACAGCAGCAATAACAGCAACAGCAGCAGCAGCAGCAATAACAGCAACAGCAGCAGCAGCAATAACAGCAACAGCAGCAATAACAGCAGCAGCAGCAGCAGCAGCAATAACCAACAGCAGCAGCAGCAGCAATAACAGCAACAGCAGCAGCAGCAATAACCAACAGCAGCGACAGCAATAACCAAAAGCAACAATAACCAGCAGCAGCAGCAGCAATAACAGCAACAGCAACAGCAGCAGCAGATCTATTCTACCAAGACCAAACACTGTCTCATCCTTTTTAATGCCAAACACAACGAGAGTTGTCATGACAGAACTAATTATCATTATTACTATTATAAACTTCATTCCATCTGCATTAGATGTTAAACTATTTGCACATATGCAAACCTATTATTTTCATAATAATAATACCAGAAAGAAGTTAATACATCATTTGTCATTGTTTACATTCAAAAGTAATATGTGTCAAATTACAAGTGATTGTATTTATGTATTTATTTGTTTGATGCTCGCTGCCTTGATTCTTAGCTCCTTATTCTGCTTCTGTGGTGCTTGACCCTGATAATTGCTGCTAGAAGCTATATTTTGTTATTTTTATAGTTTAACAAAAGTTTTTACACAAGTTGAGTTATGTATAATTTTTCACTGTTTATTATTTATTTATTTTTACAGTAAAGAAGTTGATATTTCGCTGTAGATGTCATCCGTTTCTTTCCAGCTGATGCAATATTTCCTTAAAAGCGCCAGCACAACCGAGTTCCTTCACATTTCATAAGTGTACCGTGTCAGGGAGCCTCAGAGCATGACATAAATATTTATTTATTTCTCTATAGTTGCACAGTACAGACCGTCTCTGCTGTCAGAAATGCTCACATATGGCTTTTTGGATTATAAAGTCTAGTTGTCATGCATCTCAGGTTGATTCTGAAGTTATCTGAGCACTCTGCTCAAGGACAAGACGGTGCACAAGATATTCATAAAACCTTGTTTTCCACATACTGAAATATGATTTATGCTTTTCAAGCAATCGGATGTCCTTTGCCTTAATGCAATTCATGAAACGGGTAGTAAATTCTGATTCTCACAGCAGTGGAATTTAATTTTGATTACTATTTTAATAACAATGAAAGCTAAAATAATAATTAAAAAACACCTAAAGAATAAATAGACACTAATTATCGAATTAAAACAATGTTATAGTGCCTTACATCTCTGTGTCGCTGTTAAGCATTTTCAAAGCAGTTGTCATGAAACAGAAGGATTCACACATGTAAAGTGATCAACAGGTTTATTTGCAGAAGTATGTGATAGCAACGATGGAAGCAGGAGAGTAACTGAAGAATATAGTGTTCAGGATGGATATCTGGATGAGTAATGGTCTTATCTGTTGCAGATGACTGAAGATGAATCATACTGGTAGGTATCGTGCAGGTAAGGAGTGAGGTAAGTGTTCTTTGAGAGAATGACGAGACCAGACAATGGTGAAATGCAGTGGGAAGAGTTATATAGTGCTGGATGATGATCAGTGAAGACAGGTGACAGGAAGTGCATGCAGGTGAGAGCCAGGGAGGATGATGGGAAATGTAGTGACTAGCTGGTGAACGTGACAGCAGTTCTGGAACTTTGTATTGTGACACTTGTCATGTAATTGTCTGCCTAGAATCTGATTCTTGGACAACAACATATCATTTTGCATTAATTTTATTATTAAATTAAACTGAAAACAGAAAATATGTAAATAAAAACAAATTCAAACTATTAATAAAAATAACACCAAGGAGAAATTAATTAATTGCATTAAGCATTGTTTTTCGCTGCTATCTGTGACCCTTAGAACAGAACGCAGTTTTGTCGAAGCTTGAATAGAAAGATCAAGACACTACTGGGGTTTCATTTCACAGCTATTGAACAGCAGAAGTCCCCTGGTAAAAACATTAGGATGATAATAGTCTGTAATCCAGCATTGTGTCTCTGTAATTGAACTCTAAATGAACTCTCACACACACACACACACACACACACACACACACACACACACACACACACATACACATACACATACACACACACACACACACACACACACACACACACACACACACACACACACACACACACACACACACACACACACACACACACACACTGGTTCGCTATCTTTGCGGGGACTCTCCATAGACGTAATGGTTTTTATAATGTACAAACTGCATATTCTCTACCCTTAAACTGACCCTACCCCTAAACCTACCCATCACACAAAACTTTCTGCATTTGTACATTTTAAAAAAACTTTATTTTTAAAAAAATTTTTAAAAAAATTAATTTCTTTTCATACAAGATTTACAAATGAGGACGTCCCTAAAGGGAGGTTTTTGAAGATTTTGTCAGGTTTTGGTCACTTCTGGGTACAAATTTGTCCCCAAAATATAGTTAAGTAGACACACACACACACACACACACACACACACACACACACACACACACACACACACACACACCTTACTGCAGGATTGAACCAAATTTGACAGCCAGCAAATGAAGTGTCTTTTCCTGATAAATACTTTATTAGAAATGATGACGGCAGCAGCCGTGATCAGTTGCCGTAGTCGATTTCTCTCTCTCTTTCTCTTCTAAGAAAGTAATGAATTATGTATCTTTTTCTCTAGCTGACTCTCACACGTCCAGGCAGGTCGGGGAAGGCAATGTGAGAATCACTCAGACGTGATAAGCCAAATGACCGCAGTAAACGAGTCAACTTCTGAAGTGAGGACTTTAGATGGGCTGTCATTGACTTCCTTTACAGACACATTTAATGCGGACACATTTACAGTGAGCTTTCACCCAGTACTCTGTGTTACAGCCTTACAGCGCCATGACTTTGACTTTCCTTGAAGGACATTCCAGGAGTCACTAACCTAAGAACGGTGGTATCCTTATAATTAACATTTCTACGTGCAATAAATTTTTGGAATTTATCAATGAACACATGCAATGTTGCCTTATTGCCCCATTTAAAACATGATTTGAATCCGGAAGCGTGTCTATGATGCCTTAAAGGGGTCATGAATTGAGAAATCGAATTTTCCTCGATATTTTGACATGTAAGATGTCACTGTATTATAATAACATCCTGTAAGTTTCAGAACTCAAAAGTTCCTTGTTAGTCCAAAAACAGCTTTTATTGAAACCAAGCTCCGAAAATGACTTGTCTTGGATTTTGTCACATTATGACGTAATAGTGCGATGAAAGACCACCTCTGCAGAATCAGATCAACACCTACTTCTACATCACGTCTTTGGCCCCGCGCACTGGAGCGTTAGTGAGATGAGAAGGAGAAAAGAGAGATACAGGATCACTGGACTAAATATAACATTATCTTCTAAAGGATCCGAATGCTAGGAAAGTGCTTATTTATTTTCAGCTATGTAAATGTCTCAGAAGAGCATTATTTTTTTGTTCAGTGCATTTCACTGTGGATTCTTTGGTAAATCAGTCGCAATTTCAGCGCAGGCTTTGCAAGCAGACTTTAAGATATGGACCCGACAGTAAGAAACTGTGTTAATTCTAATGCCTAATCTGTGATTTCTGTCAGGACCACTATTGTCAAATACGATTGACAATTAGCATACAGTTTGGATTGGCAGTATGGTTTCGTTCTGGGCAAGAACTCCCTGCGCATCCAAGCAGCAATAACCCCCCCTTAGGCTGTGTGTCCACCAAAGCGTTTTTAGCCAGCTGAAAACGCTAGGCGCTCTGCTGAAAACACCTAGCTAAGGGCGCTTGAGAGCATTTTGGCAGCGCAGCGTTTTTTTTTTTCAGTTGAGACACTTTGCTTGTTATGATATGGAATATCCGCGAAAGTGTTACTAGTATCTCATTTCACACATATTTTGTTTCTGTGTTGATTCTATATTAAAATGTCGATACAATGTAACGTATTTTCTCTGGCTCTTGTTTTAAATTATTTTGTTATGTTATTGTGCTGCTTGTTGTTGTCATCTGTTGACGTTGAACAAGCAGAATGTGGCGGTTGGTCGGTGTGATATTTGTCCCGCCCCTCCTCCACTGTGATTGGATGGTTGGGTAAAAAGTGACAGTGATGAGTGCTGCGTTTTTCCCAAAGTTGAACATTCTTCAACTCTCGGCAACCAGTAAAAAAACGCCGGGCGCTCAGCTCAGTGCCTCGTTACGCTCATGGCGTTCTAAAAACGTGGCGCTCCCATTGAAAACAATTTGAAATATACGCCACGCTTTGGTGGACACACGGCCTTAGGGTAAACAGAACAAAACCAACATGAATGTATGCAGATATCTTTAATTCAACATTTTTTAAGTACAACATAATTCGAGAATTTATTCTGATTCAAGGGAAATCAGAATGCCAAATCCTGACTGACGAGAGGAGGAGCTGGGGATGGAGGAGGGTAATTCGCTCCTGAGAAACGCGATAGCTGCTGATAATACTGAAGGAGCTTATTTATGTATACAGTGATAGGCGTCGTATTACTAGGTAGACGTGGATCAGCTGAGAGTCAGCTGATGCGAGCTTGACTAACATGACATGTCAGAACTGACGATAGGTTTGATTTAATATATATAGTGATTTATGTAGTCAGATGTTCTTTATCTTAAAATCATTTACTGCTGTTTAAGCATCAGTAAATCAAGCCAGTAACTACACGGTCAACTTCACATTGTTTCTTTTCATAGCATGAAAATAATATTTTATTTAAACTGTGATTTAAATTACAGAAAGCAATCAAAGAACGCTCCCTTTATAATCGCTGGAGCTGTCAATCACACAGCACGAGTTTATCAGTGACTGAGTTCTGGACTCTCGCCGTTATAACCAATGATGCTGTCACTGCACAATGAATCTCTTATTTACATCGTGTTTGCACTGTTAGTTATGAGGAAAGCATTCGTGTTGAAATGACGAGATCACTGCATTCAAGCACTGCAACCTTTGCGACGGGAGTAGAACTAAATCTTTCCACATGTAATACTTATTTATGTAAAGATGTCAGCCAATCACAGCAGTGGGGGTTTCTCACAGCAGACACGCCCCTTCAAACCCCTAGAAATTGGCCTTTTATTTCTAAATTATGAATTTTTTTATGTAAAAATCATACTAACATTATAAGTGCAACTCAGGAAACATTATAGAATAATAAAAAAATGCAGTTCATGACCCCTTTAAAGTGCGGACTTCCATGGATTAAAAGGGGAAGTTCAATTTACACTTGGGTCTCTCACACAGAAACTGTCGCAGCGTTACCGAATCGTGTTTTGACAATATTTGGAGATCTATTTCCCAGAGGTAGAAAATCCATCTTCATGCTCGCATGCTCTTCTGATGCATTTCGGTGCCAGAAAAAGATGCTAAATATGGCTGGGGTATTGGAGATTTAAGAAATAATTACTGGTTATTGCCCTGTATTCTTGCTCTCATCTTAGTACCCCCTAGGTTAAGTAGTATCCTCATTGTCTGTCTGTTAGCATGATTTACTGTATAAACGACGAGTAGTAGTGAAATTATGCAGGAGAATTTGTTACAGTTTGTTTGTGCTCGTTCACAAGACTATTGGATTTCCAAACGAATCATGAAGCATTTGACGCATGCAATATTTCAAATAAATTATGCTCGTGACAGATTGATTGTGCAATGTGATTAACATTGTGAACATAATTAACTCAAACTCCAAGGAGGAGAAATAGAGCAAAAGCACATCCTCACCTGAGGGCCTTATTGAAAAACATAAAGGGAAAACAACTGATTTTACTTTGTTAAAGTCAATGTGAAACGTTCAAAACCACGTGGGTCTATAATATCTATCTGTTAGCGTTCACATTAATTTCACGCCTTTAAAAGACCTTTATTGGGTGCTATAGTACATATATTATATTATATTATATTATATTATATTATATTATATTATATTATATTATATTATATTATATTATATTATATTATATTATATTATATTATATTATATTATAATTAAATATTTGTAATTTATCGTCCAAAAGTTTGAGATCACTAAGTTTCTTTTCTTTTTAAAGAAATTAATACTTTTATTCAGCAAAGACACATTAAATTGTTCAAACGTGTCAGTAAAAACATTTATAATATTACAAAAGATTTCTATTTGAAATAAATTCAGTTATTTTGAACTTTTGAAGAATCATGAATTTTTTTTATCATGATTTCCGCAATTTGTTTTCTTTTTTCAATATTGATCATAAGAAATATTTCTTGAACAGCAAATCAGCATATTAGAATGATTTCTTGAATAGAATGAATTCTGAATTACATTTTAAAATATATTAAAATAGAAAAGTATTTTAAATTGTAATTATATTTCACAATATTACTGTTTTTACTGTTTTTGATCATATAAATGCAGGTTTGGTGAGCAATTTTCGAAGGAATCATTCACGTGTATAAAGAAAGTAAATAGAGTTGGATTAAATTCGTGTTCAACGTTACAGTCTTACCTGCGTGACCTTCTCTGTGACGTTGTGTGTTCTGTCTTTGACCTTTGGAGCTATGATGGTTTTCTCTGAGGACGGAGGGGAAGGCGCTTTCTTATCGTTGGCTTCAGAGAAGTTGAGTGCGATTAGCGGGATCTTGTTGATGGTGCTGTATTTGTTCAGGTTCGAGTCTGAGGTCGATCCCAGCAGGCTGGACTTCAGATGGTTGAACGGCCCTGAAGGTAAAGAGTAAAGAAGAGCCGGTGAATATCTGCCACAATTCTTGTTTATCTTGCAAAGAGCTGGGTGATTAATCTAATATTCCTAATATACACAATGATCTTTGTTTGTTATGAATATTGTTGATTTCTAATTGGCCATTAAACTCTTCGTTCACCCAAATGTGAAAATGATGCCATCATTTACATTATGAACATCGAACCTGTATGAACTGGTTGCATTAACAATGACAAAATGTAATCCTTTAAGTTTCCTAAAATCAATGTCATTAGACTAATTTCACAATCTTTCATTGTCTTGTGATTCCGTGAATGAGAATGTTAGTATTAAAAAAACTACAACATTAGAGTTGATAAGTTAAGATTAATTTCTGTGCATTGGTTCAACCTGTCAATTTCATATATCAATATATATATCTATCAATATATCTATCAATATATATATCAATATATATATATATATATATATATATATATATATATATATATATATATATATATATATATATATATATATATATATATATATATATATATATTCATGTTTTAATGAAACTTATATGGAGGTAAATATTACTTTTAATTGCAATATTTGAAATATCGAAATTATATATATATATATATATATATATATATATATATATATATATATATATATATATATATATATATATATATAATTATCATTATTATTATCACCCAGCCTTTATGTTGCCTTGAATACATTGTTTGATTTCTTTAATGAACCATTTGAATGAACCTTTTTTCAACGCAGTGTTGCAATTGAATTAAAACATCATCAAAAATATAGATGTGATTGTGCTGTTAGAAACAGGATATTTTTTGTACATTTCAAACTTTTCATAAACATCTTCATCCAAGCTTAAAGCAAACATATGCAGTTCTGTAAGCATCCATTAACAATCCATTAAAATCATGTGCAATATAATAGACAAATGATAAATCACAGTAACGCTCAACCTCTCTTGGAATAAATCTAACTTTGATAAAAGAAATGTCCTTTAAAACTGAAAGTGGCAGTGCTGCCCGCTGATGGAAGTCATTCAGCACATGTAGCATTGATTTTCTGTCCTGACTCTGAGCCGGCGCATCCGTCTCGTTCAATGGGACGTGAAGAGGAACTGCCTGTACAAGTCTGAGCCAATCTAATCCACCTTAATGCAAGAAGGTCCAGACTAGAGCTTTATTGAAAGAGCAGCAAATGTTCTGTATGATCTAATCAAGACATCAATAACAGCTGAGAAGAGAAATCAGGCTGAAAATGGATAATCACGAAACGCCATGACGTCCCAGACACTGTGACGGATGCTTCTGATCTGTATTCTGAATGCGCTTTTGAGGAAAGATAAAAGGTTTTATCTAGATTTTTAGGTGTGTTGTTTTAACTGGTCTAAGTTATGGGTGTCAGTCTCATTTTAGGCTGAAAACTGGACTAAAAGTCGCCATATGCTGACTGAATTTGGGGTATTCATGCAAAGTGCATACAGAAAACACAACAAGTTAGCCATAAATGTGTTAGCCATATGTTTTCATTTACAGACCGGTTTCTATGTCAAATTCAGAAAGCAAAGAGGTAGTATTAACGGATTAAATCTAATAAACATTAAGTGGTAAGATTCAGTAATTCATCGTCTGATCTAATAAATAGCGAATGTTTTTTTTTTAAACCGTAATTTAATAATTATTTTTCTTAAATCATCCCACAGGTCGGATTGGACTCGTCTGTGGATCGAACTTTGTCTTTGACACCCCTGTTCTGCGAGAGGCTGGATTGGACACACATTAAAGGTGCTTTAATTAGTTCATCTTTCAATTAGTAAAAAAATGTTCATCTTTCTGTAGTGTGTAATGTTGCAGTTTGAGCATGAAAAAGCTCTGAAAGTCCCTCCAGCGTGAGTTATTCTCTATATCAGTGTCAGTGTTTCTGAACTCCCTGAAACGCCTTCATTGTGGTCTTGAGATTCTTCCGGGAACGAACACATCACAATATTATAAATTTATATAATTCATACGCAGAATAAAGGGGCAGGGCCTGGTTGAGTTAGTTAGTAGTGTGTTGAAACTGGTGGTTATGGTAAGGGGCCAAAACACACTCAAAGCACTTGACCAATCACAACTCACTGATCCAGCCGACCAATCAGAGCACAGTGTGCTTACCAGAAGGAGGGGCTTCATAGAGACAGGAACTAAACAGAGCGTTACTGACAGACTGGGAAGAGACGAGCTGCAATAATGTCAGATATGGGAAAAAATAATGTGTTTTTTGAACATTCAAGCATGAAAACCTGTTCTAGTAGAGCCTAAAAACAAAATCAAGACTTTGTAAAAAACTTTGTAATATTGCCTCCTAAAGTAGTAATATGAAATGGTGGGGAACCCAACTGCTGCATCTTTAAGCATGCAGCCAGAGACAGTTATGCATTCATACAGAATTCAACGTTACCTTTTAGACCGCGTACATAGTCTGAAATGAAGGAGTATAAAGATTAAAAGAAGAAAATTAGGAAAATGCGTGTTATGACGGTTGAGTTCATTAATTGTACAATTTAATTGACACTATAATTCAAACTGTTTTTTTGTGTGTAAGGCTAGGTTTGTTATAAGGGTAAAGAAAACTTTAGACCAGAGATCCTCAGATTAAATAGCTATTTCATATTCATTTGGTATAAAATGTGCATAATAACCAGATATAACTTCATATTTTACCTCATATTTTATCACATCAGTATAAAGCATCACAAACAGTCTAAAGTGCTTGTCTTTCTTTAAAAGAACTAAATCATACATTATTCTGTTAATAAATATATATATATAATAGAAAAAAATATGATTTGTAATATAATATATAATATTATTCGGATGGTAAGTACATGTAACATATGTAACAAGGACACTTTAAAATAAAGTGTCACCCTTTATTTTAAGGTGTCATTGTTACAGTGTAAATATATATTTAAGTACTGAGTAATATTAATTAACAACATGTATTTACTATAAGGCTAGGCTTAGGATTAGTTTGAGGGTTAGTTGCATGCAATTATGCCTAATTTACTGTTATTACTATGATAAGTACGTGGAACATATGTAACAAGGACACTGTAAAATAAAGTGTTACCTATTATTCTTTTAAAGATAAATTAGAGATTTATTTAGTTTTTCTACAGTCTTATATCAGTCAATGTGCTTCTTGTAATCAACAATGAATCTCAAGATAAGTCTTAGTACTCACCTTCACTTGTGTGTGTATCCACAAACATACGTTTGGAGTTGGTGCTCAGGCCTTCGATGTCGTGAACGGAGGATGCCCGTCTCCGGCTGAACATGCTGTCTCTGGAGAGGGACTGGGCCAGGCAGGTCAGAGAGGGACTGGGCTGATCCCAGGGCTGACTGGGAGAGGACTGGTCGAGGGGAACGGGGGAGGAGTGAGGGCTGGAGCTGATGAGCGCCCGCGTGTCATTGGCGTCCGCTGGACTGGAACCGTCCTTCGTGTGCGATGGGACGTCCATCACGGCCTCAGAGTCGTCGCTGGCCCTGGGCGAGTCCACCATGATGGAGTCTGGGTCGTCCTGCGGGAGAGACTGCTTACTGGTTCCCAACAGCATCAGAGCTGGCAGACGGAAGCCGAAGAATCGTCCTTTTCCTGCAGGTATTTGGGGGAAAAATGCAGTTTCATGCAAGGCTATTATTTATATTATTTATAAAATAGGATTCACTGATGGAGGCTTGTTGCCGGAATGTTTGAATGATCCAGACGTGCTTTCTTGCATAATATATATATATATTTTAAAATCATTTATAAAGGAAGACAAGCGATCTTTTGTTTTTCTAGTTGAAAGCATTGATTTTATTTATAACATAGAAATGCTCCATCCATCCATCCATCCATCCATCCATCCATCCATCCATCCATCCATCCATCCATCCATCCATCCATCCATCCATCCATCCATCCATCCATCCATCCATCCATCCATCCATCCATCCATCCATCCATCCATCCATCCATCCATCCATCCATCCATCCATCCATCCATCCATCCATCCATCCATCCATACATACATACATACATACATATTCATTCATTTGGGAGAGTCAAAATAGAAACTCTCAGAGAAAAAAAAAATATATTTCAGTGAAAGTTTCAGTGTTGACTCTCCAAAAAAATGGAAAATGCCTGTTTTATAGAGTTTCAGAAATGGCCATTGAATACACTGAAATGATTTGGCAGCACCCCTGGCAACATTATTATAAGAACGGGCATATTCAGCAGACAAGCTACTTGAGTGGTCAACATTTATTCCCACAATGCATTTCCCCCAGGAGAACAATAGTCTGACATATGGCTCATTTGTTCAGCCATGCCTTTAATAATCCCACTGGCTTTTGGTCTGAATTCCCCCTCAGAACGGACACATATCACCACAGCTTTAATTAGCAGCCCTTCAAAATGTGTTTTTTTTTTTAATCAGGATGTGATCAAACAAATCCACTCCTTCCCCGTGGAATTCAGTGTTCCCTCTCCAGTACATCACCGCTTTAAAGAGTAAATTACAGGACACAGTACGCACTTTCTAATAAATAAGGTCTAGTTCAAGAGGAAGCTGATTCGACTGCACTGGGACTGCAGGTGTGGAGAAAATCAATGACATGCTCAAGATGTGCTCACATTTATGTTTTATTCACTTCCATTCGTGCACACACATAAGAGAGCGCTGGGAACTCAAGCATGAGTGAAGAAATATGCAAACAAAGTTCAGTTTGACCTGCAAATTTGTGTAGAGGTCCTATATTAATTCATTATTATTTGTTATTTCCGAGGCATTATTTATTAAAAACAGAAGCCCTGAGTGTCATTATATCCTGTTGGCCATTTTTGCTTTGATGTTTGAGCTTTGTTATTTTTGTCTACTTATAGCAATTTGTGTCCAACAACTGATTATTAATTTAAAAATAATATATAAATAATCATTAGACTACATCATTAAAGCATGGGTTATGAATACTGTAATAATAAAAAAAATATATTTTAGAAATGTTTATTATCTAATTATAATAAACATTATTTATATTATTTATATTATCTATTAAATTTATTTATATTATCTATTAAATTTATATTTATATTATCTATTAAATGTATATTTAAATCTTAAATTTATTAAATATATTACATTTATATTTATATTATCTATTAAATTTATTTATATTATCTATTAATATTATCTATTTATATTATCTATTAAATTTATATTTATATTATCTATTCAATTTATTGTATTCATTTTAGCTTTATCTTATTGTTTTGTACTATGTAACAAGCTACAAATGGGACATTTCTCATTTCTGCGACAGTAATTATGTTAATTAGAGAAATATAAATAAGTATATTTACTTATAAATGCCAGTGTTTCTTGTTAAAAACACCGGGTGTTATTGGAAAACTCTTCAGAGGTAGATGCAGAATTAAACGCATTCAATGGTGTGAATATCAGTTAATCTCTAGTAAATCTACATGCTTTAAATCCAGTACTGCACTTTTAATGCTGAGTTTCTCTCTCCCATAATGCTTTTAAGGGAATGTACAAAAACACCTGCACCTGCAGTAATTATCTTAAAGACCTCAAAAAGCTCATTATTAAGACATTACGGTGTCATGCATTACAGTACGCAGGTGTACAGGGAAGATCATTTCTGTGTGCCAACAGAATGACCTGACGCTGAATGCACATAGTCCCTGTGCACAGCTCCTCGTGACTGTCATCATGCCTCGTTCAGCTCAGCGGGGTTTAAAGAGTGCACCTGTTAAACAGAGGCAGGTGTGCTCACGTTAACCTGCTGGCTGATGAAGATGAAGATGAAGAGGAAGCTCTGTTGTGCATGACTGTAAACACTCCTCAGGAGGGCCGTTTCTGATGCTCAATGACAATGGCGAGGTTGAAAGTGATCCAGCAACTGGGAATATGAGGACTTCTTCACTCAGCGAGCCCTTCACGTGCTGTCACTGTCGTCCACGCTCACAACTACACATGATACAGGCCCGCCGCTGACCGATGCCCCCTACAGCGCTCCCAGATACAGGCAGGTATGGAAACATCAACTATTGTTTAAACTATGTGTGGTTTATAGTTTAAATAAACCTGCTTCATGACCTTCACTGGCTACCTGTGGCATCACGTATCACTATAAGGTAGTGCTGCTGACGTTCAAAGCATTAAATGGTCTTGCTCCCCAATATCTGTGTGACCTACTCTACCCTGACCGCCCTGCCCGGTCCCTTAGATCAGCTGAACTTGGTTTACTGTCCATCCCTCGTTTTCCGGTTGTCTACTGTGGAAGGTCTTTAGGACACGTAGGCTCACTATTGGCCGATGCTGGTCATGTGTGTGATGCGTGTGACGTGTAACACAGAAACACTGCACTATTACACTAGTGAACTGACTCGAGGCCCACAGAGAAGGAAATTAATAGTTGAAATAAAGTCGTTATTTTTGTTTTTTTTGCGCACAAAAAGTATTCTCGTCGCTTGATAAACTTAAGATTGAGCCACTGTAGTCACTTGGACTATTTTAACGATGTCTTTAATAACTTTTCGGGGCCGGCAAGTTTCAATCCCTGAAGAAGCCTATGGAGGAGTGATCCAGCTCTCAGATTTAATCAAAAATATCTTCATTTGTGTTCCAAAGATGAACGAAGGTATAACGGGTTTGGAACAACATGAGGGTGAGTAAATACTGACAGAATTTTCATTTTTGGGTGAACTATCCCTATAATGCTCCTCAATTATGGAATTCGCTACCTCTTACACTACGTAATACCTCATCTGTGGCTACTTTCAAGACCCAGTTAAAACATATATATTTAACATGCATTTTGGATAATGTGACTATATGTATCCTATGTGACTGTAATGTATGTGTGGGCGTCTAAATGTATTTGAAATGTACAATGTAAAGCGACCTTGAGCTATGGAAAGGCGCTATATAAATAAAACTTCTTCTTAAATAACAGCAGTTTAGAGGTTAAAATAGAAGAAGGACATTTTTTGGATGTTACCATTCATGTGGTGTGTAATACGGCCGTTTAAGGATGTAAAAGGTCTGCAAAGTTTTAAAGATCAAAGTGCAGTTAAATTGAGTTATTGTCTCCCAAAAA
Source organism: Gila orcuttii (assembly GCA_026230005.1). Taxonomy (NCBI): domain Eukaryota; kingdom Metazoa; phylum Chordata; class Actinopteri; order Cypriniformes; family Leuciscidae; genus Gila; species Gila orcuttii. The sequence continues at coordinate 49,366,607 of JAPDVR010000007.1, read as the reverse complement.
TGGGAATCGATTCTAAACTGCTGAAACGAGTCGTCAGTAATTCCAGTCTCACTTCCTACTCAAACCTACATAGGTTTGTAACAAATTTGCATAAAGCCCCTCCTGTGGCCTTTATTGGCCGTCGGCAAACAACGTCTACTTTGCCCTGCCCTCAAACACTGTTGTAGCTGAGACTGGAAGAGTTTTTCGTGTTGTCGACGTTGCCGACATATTTTTTATGCCGCCAAAGCAGATCCGCTTTGATGCACTTCAAAAGTATGTGGACTCCCACTCGAATTGATACGGAAAAACCTGCACTATCGTTACGGTTCGTATCTCTGTGAATCAAGTACTTAGGAAGATCTGAAGCTGAAATTCATGTATGATAATGGACTATTTGGTTTCTAATATGTGACGTAAGTGGTCGACCAATCACAATAGACTGGGCCATCTGACCAATCAGAGGAGAGTAGCTCTCGGGAAGGCGGGGTTAAGAGAGACCAAATCCTTTATCAAACGTTTCAGACACTGTGAGAAAAGAGGTGATGTCCAATGTATATTATGAGAAAATTAAAGCGTTTATTTTTTTTATTCTTGGATGCATGTAAACCTATTGTAGGAGACCTCAAAACAAAATAAGAGCCTTTAAAACAGCATAACAGCAGCACATTAATGTAATATAATTGTCTACTAAATTACATTTTTACTTTTACTGATCATATTTCACTCCAAATCAAGACAGATGCTTAGAAACTTATTATAGAATTATTAATAGTGCATTAGATATGAATCCAGTCTCATCATGATATTTCGAGTGAGTTGGAGGACATGTTGAACTAGACCAGTGTTATTTTAATATTTTTTATATACTATTATAGTGTTAATTAATATTTTGAATGAGCTTTTATCTTTATTTCAGCTTTCATTTTCATTTAGTTTTATTTATATTACTGTTTAGGTTAAATTTATTTATTTTTAGTTCAGTTTTAGTTTGTATTTATTTCCTGTTAGTAATGTTAGTGCTTAAACCTATTTAAGTTATAGTATACTATTAAGGCAACATTTCTAAGTTTTTCATCTAATATTTATATTTTAATATATTTTAGCTTCATTTTAATTAACAAAAATATTTTTTTATATTTTTAGTTAACGGTAATAACCCTGAACTAGACTGCTGTTTACACATGCAAATCACAGGTGTATGTTAAAGATTTAATGCACTTGCATTGCACTCGGATGACTTTCTGAAAACATTCGATGATCTCTGGTAGTGAATGAGTGTCTGAGATCATTCTGCAGTGTATATACACACTTCAGGCTCTCTCTCAGAAAGAAGGACTTCTGACACAAGAGGACACAAGTATCACTAAAGGCTGAAAACATCACTTACACAGCACAGAAAAGCCAAACGTCAAGCTTTGTGATTCCTGACATGTGTGATGCTGACTGAGAGAAAGTCGGACAGCGGCGAGAGGATAATTAAGCATAATGAGATATTAAACCATCATGGCCACTTCCCTTTTCTTCCTGTGACTGTCAGACATTAATACTCAATCATGTTCTCTGCACAAAATCTCTCTCTCTCTCTTTCTGTCTGGACTCCAGGGCCTGAAACTACAGTATCAGCAGCCGTCATCTAAAACACAGCCAGGAACGCTGCTCTGACAAGTTTTCACCATTTGGCTGTCAGAAAAATATAGCAGAATTAAAGTTGAACTATTTCAAGGACTTGTTTACCCAAAGTTGAAAATTCATTATTTGCTCGTCCTCAAGGCCGGCCCGCGGGTTTGTGAGGCCCTGGGCAAGATCGTAAAACAAAATGCATTGAACATGAATTTTTCATGACATTTGTGCTATAATTGCAATTTAAAAGAAACACTTTAAAAAAAGCACACTCTATATGGCCATGGGTAGTTGAAAACTACGACTAGTTTTGGTTGTGATCTAGATCTGGTTGTGTTGTGCTCATCACTTTCTATGACGATATACAGTATATATATATATGTGTGTGTGTGTGTGTGTGTGTGTGTGTGTGTGTGTGTGTTAAATATGTTTCTTCTACTAAGACTTAATCTATATGCATACATTGGTTTGAATAGAAAATGAAATGGCAAATGCAGGCGTGAATACAGGTTGTTTATTCCATTATAGCCCAGATAAACAGAACATTACAAAAGAATGTATCCTAGCAAATTATTCATGACAGCAAGTTAATGTGTGTGTGTGTGTGTGTGTGTGTGTTATGTGTGTGCACGCTAACAGTCACAGCGCATATGTAGATTACTTGATTCGAAGGTCATGTGCAGTTTGGTTAGCATGATTCTAATGTACATCAGCATGTAAATGACATTGAGTTTGCAGTTTTCTAATCACAGTGGAGGGGTGAAAGAGTTTTGCAGTCTAAGCATGTGACATCCTCATTCAGACTGTTAGAGTTTCTATTTCAGAATACACTGGAACCTAGAGATTACATGTGATCCTCTGAGAAGTATATGCATAATTAGTTTATTGTTTGCCCAAAAGTATGAATGTGAATGTGTATACAGTTCCAGGCTATAGGAAAATTGACATCTCTTTTGTTCAAATATTATTCCAAATTTGTTAAGAGTTTGTTGCATAGTTGAGCTTGGATTCCATTGTTTTATTTCTGATAACGCAGTGGCTACGTTTACATGCACAATTTTTGTTTCAATTGGACTGAATTTATTCCGATTGATGAATCCGAACGTAGTGTTTACACGAACGCTAAACATGTGATCGGGTTGATGTGCGCGTTTCTGTCACAAGCTTCAAACCGGAATAGATTTCTTTGACATGTGCACACTGCACGAATATACAGAGTTTCCTGCTGTTTGCGCATAATAACCATTCTCCTACACTGGTTCTTTATTTGTTTTAAACAGAAGACTTAATATTTATCCATTTCTGGTCATAATTTGGAGACAATGAGCATATGAACCGTTGTGCCGTGCTGCTTATATTTAACACACAGTAAAAATGCTCAAAAGCAGTCGTCTGTGGGTGAGAGTCTGAAACAAGGACTGGTGGGCCGTTGTCCTGCTGCACTTCACAGACGCAGAATGAAAGGAGAATTTTAGAATTACGGGACACTCATTTATATGACACTTTACTCAACAGGAAGAATAGCTTGCTCCGCGTGTCATACGTCATTGCGCTTTTTCAACGTCATTGCACATGCGCAGTCCTTTCAGTTTCAGTTTTCAATTCGATCAAGTGTTTACATGTTCTCTCGATCGAATTTGGAAAAGGAATAAACCACCCCTTTCAATCCAATCGAAATTTCATTGGGATCGAGCTCAGTCGGATCAATTAAGGTGTTTACATGAAGGCTTTTCAGTCTGATTGAGCTGTCAATCCCATTACTATTGGATTATTTGGTTGCACGTAAACGTAGCTAGTGAAACATGCCAAATTGTGCGGATATAATTTTTGGCCAGGCTGTCATGCAAAGAAATTATGAACACATGCAAAACGAGAGAACCAATGAAAAATATGAATAACTGATTATGTTGTAGTCAATTTATGCTTTTTTTCAGTGAACTTTTTCTTTTTCTATGCATCTTTTTTTTTTTTTGGCATAGTAAAATAAAACCTATAGCTAAAGTTTGCCATTTTTGCCAAATAATTTAGTTTTTAGGGTGAGTAAATGATGACACGAAAACTTGCAGTTGTGAGTGAATTATTCATTTATTCTGCCAGGCACTGTACATGTTGTAATGGAGAATGGATGATCTTCCCTCCAATTTGCCCTTTTATAGCACTTGGCTTTCAATGCACATAATGTGTCTTGATTTGCCACTTTGAGTGGTTTGGGCAATCTGATTAGCAATGCATCTTGGTTGCATTTGCTATGTGGTTTAGACCAGATATCTGTTTGATTACTCAATATATATTATATAGCAAATCTCATGTGTGATTTTTATTGCCCAGCTCTTTATATAAAGATGGATATATAAGTATGTCCCACTTTATCCGCATAAATACTGTACATTGATACAGTAATCTCAACTGCTTGACTGCTTAATTTGTCGCAAAATGTAAACTATTTTATCACAGCACTAATCTGCTAAATGCTAATGCAGGGCATGAACATATTAAGATATTCTAAACATTTACAACAACAACACTTTTGTATTATTATGCTTGTATTATATTAGAGTCCAATCCACTAAGTGACTATGCAAATTAGGTAATGCAGCAAAAACACCTGTACAATTTCAATTTGAAAACATATGTTGCATGCAAACATTTACACATGCGGTATGCTATTCAGAACACTGCCATATGACATGCTTTCACATCATTCAAGTGTCTTGATACTCATTCAGACACATGCATATCTGTTGTGTGTGTAAGCCCCGACTCAGTCACACTTTGGTGCTTCATTAGGTTTGGGCCTTATTATAACACCTACAGTACAACCAAGATTCAACAGTGAGTCCTTGTTGACTCTTCGTGACACCCAGAGGCAGAAAAACACACACCCACTCTCCAAACACTTTGCAACATTCTCCACTATAAATAACCTTCACCTATAGCATCGCGTTTGCTAAGTGAGTATTTCTAGAGATGCTGAAGCTGTGCAGATCTTTAAACGACCACACGACCCCCACGGACACCATCGCCCACCCGGCGCTGGCAGAGGAAGTTCAGGAGACCATGGAGATCATGCATTATATCACCTGCTTCCTTTATTCGTCCTCACGGAGGCTCTTTCTGTATATTATCTGGTTCATATCAACCAGTTCACTGTCCATCTGTTCACACAAAACCCATTATAATCAGTGATGCTGTCTACACTGGATGATGCGACAAAACAAATCCCTGACTGTAAACCGCTGCCATTCTATTTCTGACATACTCAATGTGCTCTGGGTACTTCTGACATGAAGAACAAATATATTTGCAATGGTCGCTTTGTCGCGTTGCCTTGTCGAGTGGCCTTTTATTGTGGCCAGCCTAAGGCACACCTGTGCAATAATCATGCTGTCTAATCAGCATCTTGATATGCCACACCTGTGAGGTGAATGGATTATCTCGGCAAAAGAGAAGTGCTCACTAACACAGATTTAGACAGATTTGTGAACAATATTTGAGAGAAATAGGCCTTTTGTGTACATAGAAAAAGTCTCAGATCTTTGAGTTCAGCTCATGAAAAATGGGGGCAAAAACAAAAGTTTTGCATTTATAATTTTGTTAGGTATTTATAGATGCCACCTACGTCACTACCAATAGAACGCCGCCATATTTACGACCGATCTCGCCCGGTATGGCCGCCCAAACTGCCTATTTGAATAAGAGGGAGAGACAGAGATACCTGGAGAAAATTTTAATTTTAGGCTTATTTGTTACCCCAAGCTTTCTTTTGTCCATTATTATCTCCCCCAGACTTGCCCCAATTTGCCTTCCATGATATATATATATATATATATATATATATATATATATATATCTTGTGCATAACCGCTCCCCATACAGTGGGGATCGCTTGAAGGCTTTCAAAAGCACCGATGCATATCAATATGCTGTGGCTGGATGGGTAAAAGATGTAAAAGTGCGGCACCTGGCCACCAAGGATTTATATTTTAATCATGGGAAATGTTAAAAATGAAAATGTATGATTTTGGTGGTAGTTTGCTCTGACTAGGTAGCGAGTTAGCTTGGTAGCTTGCCAGCTGTTAGCCACGGCTCACGGCTAGCTGTCATTAATCTGGATTAGGCCTGTCGCGATAGTGAATAAATCAATTAATCACACAATAAAAAAAATGAGCGCGATAATTTTTTCGGCCGCGATAATTTTTGTTTTCCTCGTCTCTCTCTCTCTCTCTCTCTCTCTATCTCTCTCTACCAAAGAGATGACAACTCTGTTTAAGACATAACCAACATATTTTACGTGAATACTCTCATTTAAACATAATGTTGTGTGTATTTGTCCATTCAGACACGAAACAGAGCCAACTGCACAACATATTGCAGGCATTACTGATACCGTCGGTTGTAAGGATGGCGCTACAATGATGTCATGTGACCCGAACGAATATGATCAGACAGTCTTCAGTCTATTTTCTGTGTTTTTTTCTGTGTCCATTTCAGATGGACCAGCTCCTAATCTGCATTCAAAAACACAACTAACTGTGATTGGTCTCTTTACGTGTCATTCAGGTCACCCAAGGTTCCCGACAGAATCCTGTCACCAGAGATGACAAAAAGAAGACCATATTGTATTGTTCTGCCGGCCGGGAACTAAAGCCGCTCATGCTGATGAGCGTGTTAAATCCTTGATATGAAGCCAGTTACGAAAGCGTCCTTCATGTGATCTGAGAGGAGACGACGCCAACATCCCACCTGCTTCTGAGAGTCTCAGCGAGAGCCTCCTGTCTAATTAACATGCTCTGTTGAGAAACACCCACTGCGCTCAACCGTTCCACACGCCGGCCAGTTAAAGCACTTCCACTGCACTCACTGGTCTGATCACGACTGATTACACTGGCTGGTTTAGCACAGCGGAGGTGCGGTTGTGAAGGAGTCACTAGGAAGTCGCAAAGTGATTCCTGCATGATTTTAATTCCGTCAATCAAAGATTATTAGAGAAATTTCGGAAAACACATAAAAGTGGAATAGGAAAAGTTTTAGATTTGTTGTCAATGCATTAGCAAACAAAGCCTTTTTCTATAGAGCACAACAGCAGGAAGTTAAAATAGGAATATTAATAAATGTTCTGTTCACCAAAGAATCCTGAAAAAACATGTATCACTGTTTCCACAAACATATGATGCTAAATGATAAAATTATACTAATAATGAAAAGTGTTTGCACTCACTGATTTCAGATTTGGCAGGTGGGGTTATGTCCAGTCTCTCCATAGAGTCCATGCTCTCCTCGTCTAGAACATAATCGAAGTTCAGGATGAACATCATCACAACTCCTTCCTGGTTCTTCACTGGGATGATGTGAGTGTTACACTGGAAGTCTGATCCTACAAGAGGAAGATGAAGATGCGTTTCATTTCCAAAAGCACAACTCTGATCTGGTTGATTTGGTCCTGTTACCAGCACTCGTCTGCTGTCTGGACCACATCTCACTTGTTCAAGAAGACTCATTCTGAAAGCTGAAGATTATAAACTGCCAAATCAAGCAGATGAAACAGAGAAATAAATCACCATAACAAGGTACTGTACTTATCGTAAAAATGGTTTCATTTAAAAGGAAAAGTGGCAATTCACTCATGTTGTTCCATACGCTGTATGTTTTCCATGGAAGACAGAAAGTATACATTTTGAGAGAATTTTCATGCAGAACTTTTCCATAAAATAACCATAGTTTTCCATTGTTTATAGTGGAGAAAAAGTACACAAAGTGTAGCGCATTTGACTATATTTCAAGATTTCTGAAGTCAAATTTAAGCTGTTATTCACTGAAAATATTCCCTTTTAGTTTTTCAAAATACTATTTTTTTTCCTTGTTCTTTTTAACATTTTTTTTATACATGAGTTTAGTTTTTGAATGTCAGGTTTTCAGTCTTCTTTTGGCACTATTTTCATTTGCAAAAAAAAAAAAGAAATTTTTACTGGGAGTAAAAAGCTAAATAATAAATTTTGATATCATTTTAATTTTATTTAATACTTATTTTATTACCATATATCAGGCATCAGTTGTTGGGGAATAAGGTTCAATTTTATTGTCAGTGCATTAATTAATACAACTTTCTCTATAAAGCAGAAGAACTGGGTTCTGGAATAAAAATGTAAATACTTTTCATATATTTAATGAAATAGTTAATATATATATATATAATATATAAAGGATAGTCAATAGTTTTAAATTGTACTGTCTTTTCCTTTGTAACATTCACAAAGCATAAATGCAAAATGTTAGCTTTAGAATCAGTAGAAATGATAGTTGCAGGATAAAACCCAACAGAACATAATTAGAGCCCTGAAAATGCTGTTCTTGTGAGCTCCATCAAAGCAGACGGGCCGAAGCATGACACACTAATTTGCACTATACAGCAGGAGAAGGTGAGATTCGGGAGCTGAACCTGAAGGACTGAAGAGGTGATGGCAGCTTTCATCTGCTCTCTGATACCAACGCTACATTACTCAAATACCCTCTCCAGCTCCACAAGAGAGAGAGAGAGAGAGAGAGACTATCCTGAGCTGCAGGGTGTGATCATGGATAAATGTGGTGAATCAGACCCAGAGGTCAGAGGTCACAGCCTGTGTCTCTCTCTCCACAGGCTTAGCCCTGCTCAGCTGCTGTTTTTCTGCAGGCCGTCCCACGTGGACACACAGGGACTTAGCAGGGCATGACAGGCACAGTCAATTTGTCCACATGGACTTTTTTCTTTTTTAGTCCAATCCGTCCTTGTGTCCTTCTCATTCAGTCCACTCCCAAAGCCCCTTTAGTGATGAAAGGATACAACAACAACAAAAAAATGCTGCTGATGTCTGCTCCACTGAAGGATTATTAAAATGTTTGGGTGTCTGTATGAAAGCTTGTGGCTGACATAATAGAATGTATCATACAACAGATAGTATCTATCCTGGACGCTGATTGAGACGAGAGTCACGACCGCGGGATCCGACGGGACAGAGTTTGGAAGAGTACGGATGAGGGACGGGAGATGCTGATATGAACGCAGGCCGAATATATTTATCTAATAATAACAGCACGCAGAATCAGTCTGTCACTGGAGATCTAAAGCATTGTGTGTGTGTGGAAATGGGAAAAAATAGCCTATAGACACCAGAACGAGAGAATCTAACCGGACCATTTTCATTTAGTTTAACTAGTTAGTAGACCAATGTATCAGTCCAGCCAAATGAAAACCTGGAAATATCAAGGAATTTTAAAATAGTGATTAAAATTCATAAAGTTATGTAAAGTTGAAAATGAATACATTCTTAAAAATATATTTTTAATTAATACAAAAAAAAACTAAAATTAATAAGTACTTAACTAAATAAAATTATTAAAATTTGTAGAAATATTTATAGTCACTATTTTCTACTTATGCACAGTTCTAGATGTTTTTGTTATCTAGAAACTGCTATTTGTGTGTACAATATTGAAAATTATTCTTTTACAATTCTTATCCAGTAATCCTAATTAAAATTGAAAAAGGCATGTAAATTCATGGGTTAATTTGGTAACACTTTACAATAAGGTTCATTAGTTAACATTAGATAATTAACTTATATTAACTAACAATGAGCAATAAATTTTTTTACATTATTTATTATTTCATTGTTGATGTTAGTTGATAAAAAATAAAACTATTCATTGTTAGTTCACGTTAGCTCAGGTCCATTAAATAATATATTACTTTTGTTAATATAAAATAATATCAAATATATAATAATATAAAAACTTATTAATAATGTTTTAAGTTAATAAAATTAAGTATTTTGCTTTATTTTGCAATTAAGTTTCTCAATCGGCCTGAGGGAGAATTATGGGCCGTCTACCCCAGTGTTATTTTAGTGTAACTAATATACTATTACATTTTTTGTAAATATTTAAATATTTAAAATGATTATTATTTTTTTTTTTTGAATATTTTTATTTTAACTTTGAAGTTTTAGTAATTTTGTTGAGTGTTGTTGTTGTTTATATTATTATAATTTTTTTTAAATCTAAATAGTTTTTAGTTTTAGTTTGTTTAGTTTTAGTTTTACTTTATGTAATTTATTCCTGTGATTTTCATCATCATTACTCCAGTCTTCAGTGTCACATGATCCTTCAGAAATCATTCTAATATGAAACATTTCTTATTGATGTCAATGTTGCCTGGTGCTGCATTATATTTTCCTTAATGAACAGAAAGTTTGAAATAGAAATATTTTGCAACATTATAAATGTAACTGTATTATCAGCAGAAATGTGCTGACTGAGATCTGGTCCAGAACAGCAGTGTTAACACACTATTCTTTCTCTCTTCAGGCCCTACACACTCCTCATGGTCACAATCACACTCAGCAAGAGCCAAATATATCAGCGCTGAAGCTCATTCAGGACACAAGTCTAGAGAGGCTTCTTCAACATGCTGGAATAAGCATTTCCAGCATCCTGAGCAGTGCATCAACGTCTCCGGCACCGGAAGGTATCATTAATACTTCTAACGCAACACCAGCAGGAAAGATGGATCAAATGAGATGTGGAATATTCTGCAGCAACTCTCATCAAATGTAATTTAATCTACACGTTTACTATAATCTAATGAGCATGCAGAGGACAAGTGCTCTGAAACATGAAGAACATCATGTCCTGTCAATGACAAGATACAATCATAAAATCATTTCAGCCATTTACGAAGATGTCCTAATGCAAGACTGGAAATAGGCAGAATGTAAAATTAAATGTGCAGCTTATTAAAGTTAAGCATTAGGCCTGTTTTACGCTGAACACAAAATCGGTCAGATTTGCTGAATAGAAAGTGCTGTTTGTTAGATAATTTGAAAAATAATTTAAGAGATTGTACAATGAAAAGTAAAAAAAGACATTCTAGAAAATGAAAAATCAACCATAAATAATTCCATGATTTTTTAAATGTATTATGTAAGGTTATTAAAATAAAATAATTGTTAATTCACTTAAAAATACAATTTGATTTATCTTTCCTTGTATACTTCTACCTGACCTGACTCCAAAAAATGACTTTTGTTGGTGATTTCAGATTGATTCATTCATATTGAATAATATAATTGACTTGAATGTCATCACATGAAGCACATATTTTAGGTCATTTGACAAAACATTTACAGTAAAAACCTTTAATCACATATAGCTTTTATGCAGTTCACTTACAGTAAATAGCTCTGCGGGATGAATGTATAATGTATAGTAAATGCTGTTCAGAAGAACTCTGATGTTCTGTATGCATAAAGTCTGAATCTACGTTATCCCCTCAAAATGACGGCATTTCAATGCTTAAATCCTGCTTATGTTAAACACTTCAACAAAATCTTCTTCTGCTTATATGAAAAAACCCATGATGGAAATATGAGTGGCTCCAGAGGAAAACGAGAGGAGTTCAGAGCGATTTTCCTAAAAATGTTTGCTATTTTTGTGCAAAAACATGCTTTTTAGTCATTAACCACCCACAATCCAGTTTAAGATTCAACCGTTAACCAGAGTTTATCTATTTACAAGTGGTGAAAATTGAATGTTTCATCATCTAACATCGATTATTTTACAAACTGTCATAACTAAAAGCATGCTTCAATGCCATTATGATTTGATTAGATTTAGGGTCCTGCAATCAATATATTGATATTATTAATACAACAAAAAAAAATTACACTTTAGTTTTTCATTTTCAAGGAAGTAGCGTGTCTATTAATAGGTAAAGCTACAGTAACGTCTTCAGCTAGTCAGCTTTCCATCTAAACTGGTTATATCTCTTAAGCCTATAGTGAATGTTTTATGAGCAGTAGGATAATCTCTCTCTCACTTTTTAATTATGAGACATAACCATATTCATCCGCACAGACACGCAGAGCCGAAGCACAACCGAAACAATCTTCTTCCTCAAAATGGATGCAGTTTTTAAAATAGTCAAACAAGTCTAGTCTCTTTCAAGACATCTTTCTTTAGGAAATGCCAGGCAAATACTGTATGTATAATATGAGAGTTTCAAAATAAAAAAAAAGGCTTATATATACACTACCGTTCAAAAGTTTGGGGTCGGTAAGATTTTTAATGTTTTTAAAAGAAGTCTCTTCTGCTCACCAAGGCTGCATTTATTTGATTAAAAATACAAAACAAACCCAGTAATATTGTGAAATATTATTGCAATGTAAAACAGTGTAATTTATTCCTGTGATCAAAGCTGAATTTTCAGCATCATTACTCCAGTCTTCAGTGTCACATGATCCTTCAGAAATCATTCTAATAGGATGATTTGATGCTCAAGAAACATTTATGATTATTATCACAGTTGAAAACAGTTGTGCTGCTTCATATTTTTGTGCAAACCATGATTATTTTTTTTTCAGGATTCTTTGAAAGTTCAAGAGAAAAGCATTTAATTAAAAAACAAATATTTTGCATTATTATAAATGTCTTTACTGTCACTTTTGATCAATTTAATGTGTCCTTTCTGAAGAAAAGTATTAATTTCTTTAAAAAAAAAAAAATCGTATTGACCCCAAACTTTTGAACGGTAGTGTGTATATATATATATATACAGTATATATATATATATATATATATATATATATATATATATATATATATATATATATATATATATATATATATATATATATATATATATATAATATATATAATTTTATATATATATATATATATATAAAATTATATATATATATATAAAAAAAATTTTTACATGTTAGTCTTTTGATCCATATGGATACACCGTTACACCCCTACTATCAAGTATACCACTTTATATAGTATTTAAAGATTTGTTTCATTCTTTTCAGTGCAACATTCTGGCTACTTTCTCAGTATGCCAGATCGCTTTCATTCATACTGATTCCCCCGTCAGCATCTGAGCTCTTACGAAGATCTGTGTGTTCACAAACACAACCGTCTTCTTCAAAACTGATGTGCCGTTTGCAGACGGATCAAAGACTCTCACTGCACAACATGTATATGTGTCTGTTGAGCTCATGTTCAGATGTCTCACATTAGTAGTCTTCATTAGAAGCATGCTGTCTGTCTGACTAAATATAACTACTGAAGTCATTCAGTCATCCATATAGACATTTTCATTTTGTTAGTCTCTAACCAGTTTGAAATATGAGATCAGTTTTAAAACTGCACTAATATACTATATTATACCCTTTTACAAAGTCTTGATTCTGTTTTTGGGCTCTAGAATACTTGAATGTTCAAAAAACACATTATTTTTCCCATATTCTGCATTATTGCAGCTCGTCTCTTCCCAGTCTGTCAGTAACGCTCTGTTTAGTTCCTGTCTCTATGAAGCCCCTCCTTCTGAAAAGCACACTGTGCTCTGATTGGTCGGCCGGATCAGTGTGTTGTGATTGGTCAAGCGCTTTAAGCGTGTTTGGGGAAATGCCACGCCCCTTACCGTAACTTCCAGTTTCAACACACTACTAACTAACTCAACCAGGCCCCACCCCTTTATTCTGCGTATGAATTATATAAATTAATAATATTGTGACGTGTTCGTTCCCGGAAGAAACTCAAGACTACAATGGAGGCGTTTCAGGGAGTTCAGAAACAGTGACACTGATATAGAGAATAACTCACGCTGGAGGGACTTTCAGAGCTTTTTCATGCTCAAACTGCAACATTACACACTAAAGAAAGATAAAAATGTAAAAAAAATAATAATAATAATAATACGCCATAAAAATTCACACCATTTTTGTAAAGAATGTGATGCATTTAGTCAAATCTTTTCTGGTCATTTACAAATGAGGTCCTTACCAATGAATAATTTATGTTAAAATCATGGCATTTGAGTTTCACCGCATCACTAATGACACTATGATGACTCTTTCTCTAATTAATTATGAAACAATGACGCAGATCGTGTATCCACTTGCAGTCTGTGTGTTTGACATGTTTGGGCACCGTCACAGGTCAGTCAAGGTCAGTCAGCTCTAGTACAACTAGTACATCTACAACTTTACCACACTAACTAAACAAGGTCATTCCTGTTCTGCACAAGCGTTTCAACTCTTACATAAGTATTTTTATATGACTAATTATGCACCAGGTTTTCTTTATTCATTATTTCCTGATTATTTACACAATGACAAGTTGATCAGAGGTGTATTAATCATTTCTTAGTGAAAGATTGAGTCAACTTGCATGAGGACATAAACTTGAAGATCGTTTATCTTCTACATATTATATATTCTACATATATTAAATGTCCATATTATCATGTAAAAATTGATAAAAATGATGTGTTAGAATGACAAAAATAACTAATGTCAGCAAATTCATCAAATCTAATACTTAATCTAATACTGAACGCACTGTAATACTGTTGTACTGTTATAAATCTAATACTGTTACTTATGTGCTTTTTTTTTTTTTTACTTGTACAGACTGTGCGTTTTACATTATTCATAAGCAACAATTAAAGATAGTTATATTCCACACTTTACTGAGATGCACACTCACTCGTTTAGAGTCATTAACTTGATGGTGCTTCACACAGTAAAGTGTGTGTGTAATTAGTCTCGGTTCTCTCACGTCCCGACTGGGACACCGGTAAAAGACACCGCAGACATTGTGACAGAGATGTGATGCACAACGATCTAGTGTCTTGATGAAGGTAAAGTTAAGGGAAAGAGGTCAAGAGGAAGACACAAGACTTTATAATATTTTGTATAAATCTTAATGGAGCAAGGGAACTGACCATTTAGTCTGTGATTTGTATTCATAAATTTAAACATATTTGTTCCATTAAGATTTATTCAAAATGTTTCATTAAGCTCTAGTTTTTTTTTTTTTTACTCAATTAAAATTCTTAATCCATAATGATTTGAGTCAGTTTGATGGAATTTTACTACTATTGAAATTCGTAAATCTTCAACAAAAAAATAAAAAAATATATTTTTTTTTTGAAGTGTACAGATATATATAAAGATAAAATGTACTGTATATATAAAATAAAAATATACAAAAATGTAAAACATTGAATTAATTAAAAAAATAAGTTATTTCAGCCAGTTATTTTAGTATCACAGATCTATTATGGTTTTTATTAATATTTTGAATTAGATTTTTTCATATTTTATTTTTTCATTTGAAATTTAGATAAAATTTTAGTAATTTTGAGTGTTTTTGTCATTTAAAAAAATATGTCTAGCTTTTTATCAAGTAGTTTTTGTTTATTTAGTTTTAGTTATTTTAGTACTTCAACTTAAACTAAATGCAAATTAATCTGAAATAAAATAAGTTTAATCTTTTTTATATTTAATTTAATTTTATTTAAGTTAATGTTTATTTTATTAAAGTAATGAATCTTTTTAGTTTTTTTAAACGGTGTTAGTTTTGGTTAGAATTCTGCACCATTGGTGTCACAAAATGGAAAATAAGGTTCTAGTTTTCATATAGGCCTGGTTTCACAGACAGGGTTTAGATTAAGCCAGGATTAGGCCTTAGTTTAATTAGGACATCTATGTAGCTTTTATAAACGGTCCTTAGGGAGGAAAAAACACTGCTGATGTGCATCTTGAGACAAAACAATGGCACTGACATATATTAAGATGTATCAGTGCAAATTGCTGTCAGTTAAAACAGCACAAACATGCATTTAAATCTGGACTAGGCTTAAGCCTTGTCTGTAAAACCAGGGGATAATGCTTTATTTTTTTAAAGTTGCATAGCGGGCAGCAGTAGTTGGTACCTGGCGTGTCTGGCTGGATTCACTGTGTTTCTGGGCATTCATAGCATAGACAGATGAACCAAACACTAGTTAAATGAAGAGATCTCTTTACATCCTGATCCATGCTGAAAGTCACCTCTAATCTACAGAGTCTGGCGTATCAGAGCTGTCGTGTGCATTAGTGTGTGTTTAAAGTGCAGCTTTAGTGTGTGAATACAGCGGGGTAATGTGATTGAAAGTGCCCCAATTATGATTTGAAGGATATTATCTTTCATGTCGTGTGTAATAGAGCTGTTTGTGAATGTAAAAGGTCTGCATAGTTTGAAGTCGATTCTGAACTGCCTGAAATGAGTCGTCAGTAATTCCAGTCTCACTTCCTGCTTGAATCTATGTAACAAATTTGCATAATGCCCGCCTATGGTCTTCATTGGCTGCCCGTGAACGTCTATTCGACCCGTCCTCAAACACTGTAGCTGAGACTGGAAGAGTTTGGTTTGTGTTGTCGATGTGTTTACTTTGATGAACTTTAAAAGGATGAAGACTCACATTTGAACCGATATGATAAAACCGACGCCATCGTTCCTGTCCATATCCCTGAAACTGAAACCAAAAACTGACTGGTTTTTGGACCCCCCCAATACAGTAAAACTGCACATTTTAGAGTGGCCTTTTATAGTGGCCAGCATAAGGCACACCTGTGCAATAATCATGCTGTCTAATCAGCATCTTGATATGACACACCTGTGTTGTGTATGGATTATCTCGGCAAAGGAGAAGTGCTCACTAACACAGATTTAGACAGATTTGTGAACAGTATTTGAGAGAAATCTGCCTTTTGTGTACATAGAAAAAGTCTCAGATCTTTGAGTTCAGCTCATGAAAAATGGGGGCAAAAACAAGTGTTGCATTTATAATTTTGTTCAGTGTATGATAAACAATATTGTCATTTAACATCCTCCAATGATAAAATCACTGTACGTGTGAATGGCCATTTTGTTAACAAAATTTGAAACATTGTATCACCTTTTAAATGTTTTAAGCACATTTGAAAAAGCTATCAAGATTCCAAGTCTAATTCCAGTTAACTGTTTGTTGTCATTTTAAATTCTTCAAAAACATCAATATTAAATATTAAGTCAGGAATTCATAAGAACAATGGACATAACTTACATTTCAGTTGATTTATTTTGCCTCACACAAAGCTTGTATAGTGTACTGTGTACGTTTATGATATTAATGTTTTTGTCCTTTTCAGACATGGAGAGTGCTTGATCCCTATAGTTGCATTGTATGTAAGAGAAGCAGCTCATAAATTCAGCTAAAATCTTTTTTTTTTTTTTTACAGAAGAAAGAGAATATACAGTTTTGGAATGACATGAGGGTGAGTAAATGATGACAGATTTTACATGTTGGTTTTAACTATCCCTTTAAATGTGAGGAGTGCACTTTGTGTTACTGTGATTTAAAGGTAAAGTGTGTATAATTTCTGTCACAAGCAGACATAAAAACATAGGTTCCACCAATGGCATGAATCTGGGGTGGCCATTATTTTTGCAATTTTGTTTGGTGCTGCTAGTGACAGAAATTACACACTTTACCAGTAAAATTACAGTCATCAGTCTGTGATCTCTGATCAAATTGAGGGAACAATGTCTTCTCTCTCACTTTGTTCTGTATCTTGATTTGTCACCAAAAATCCTTCATTTCACTCTCCGCTGCTCATTATAGATGTGTGTTGTGGTAATGCAATAGACTTGTTGTCAAAGCAATAACACAGAGAATATTAAAGCAATAGCACTTAAGTGACTCTACTGTACGTACGTTACCAGACTCTTCTCAAGTTCCAGAAAGGAAAGATACCCTTGTTAAATTCTTAAGAGCCCCCAGATTACAGCAGTTAACCCTTGACACTCACGTTGAGCAGGTCTATAGCACTGATGTATCCAGTGACCTGATTCATGTTACAGAAGTCAGATGACAGGTAACCTTTAACCTGTACAGTAACATCCTTTCTTTAAGCATTTCTCTATAGCAGATTCTCAGCTGCCACTTTCACCATTGAAAACACGCTGATAACAGCCTTAAAAAGATTTTTTTTGTGATATTTAAAAAAAATATATGTTTTCAGAATGCACGGCTACTTTTGAATGGTCGCTAATGCATTTTGTTATCAACCCCCCAATACATATATTTATTTATTTTTTACCAGGGAATTGGCTCATAAGGGTCATTTGTGATTCAAATTACTGTATGTTTACATGCCTCCAGTGAGAACAACGCAATAGAACAACATGTTGTCTTTGTATTTTGTATTTCTACCACATCATAAATCATTCAGTTACAGTTTTTTCTTATGCAACTGGTTCTTTGTATGATATTTGTATGGGCCATTTTCACATTTCCGGGGATCTCAGAAGCATAAGTTGTCATAGTTGGGTAAACTTCAAGCAAATTAAAGCAAATATAAAATAAAATTTTTGCTCCAATAGCAGAAGAAAAACCCATACATGACTCAAACAGATTGAGAGATTGCTCATAAAAGAGAGAGATGTCCAATTTGTCATCAGCATTAATTTGTTTTTTGTAATTTACTGCCAAGGTAATGCAAAACACAAAGTATAGCGTTATAAAATATATTAATTTAAAAAAAATATTAAAATATGAAAAACGTACAAGATTTGCAATGTTGATAAATGTGGAAATGTGTAATCACAAGCTATGTTTCCATCCAAAGTTGCAAATTTAAAGTAAGCGCAAAATTGGTATACTGTATCATATAAAACATTTGCGAATAAAGCAGCATTTCCATCCCATGTGTTCAAGAGAACAAAATTGTCACTTCCTGAGAAATTGACGCAAAATATCCAGTAGCACCTCAATGCAGTACATGAGATCCACGGGGAGGAGTCGGATCAAGATCCAAGGGGTGGAGATGGGTAGGATTAGGGGTGGGTTTAGGGATCAGGGGGTGAAGATGGGTAGGATAAGGGGTGGGTTTAGGGATCAGGGGGCGGAGATGGGTAGGATAAGGGGTGGGTTTAGGGATCAGGGGGCGGAGATGGGTAGGATAAGGGGTGGGTTTAGGGATCAGGGGGCGGAGATGGGTAGGTTTAGGTATATGTAAGGTGGGAGGAGTTGGATCTGGATCCGACTCCTCCCGGTGGATTTCATGTTCTGCAGTGAGGACCATCTCAAAATATCTGTAGGAAAATTGAAAGTTGCTCTTTTTCATAAATCATAAATGACATCCCAGAGCGCACAGAAGAAACGCAATAAACCGTATCATGTTATCTTGCATTTAGATGCTGGTGTTTGGAAACGCAATGGTGACAGTTCTGGGAGATCATTCATTATAAACAACCATTTTGATGGCAGACTTTGCCTCAGGCATTTCAAAACAACTAAAGGCATTTCAAAACAACATTGACATGCTGTGCAATGAAATTGGTCCAATGGGTCCCATCGTCTTCTTTAAAAAAAAATAAATAAATACACACCTCACTTGAGTGCATATGTTTTTTATGCACACTTTTAGAATTTATACACATCTTTGGCATTTCCATCCAATATTTTTCATGCAATATACACATTTGCATAAAAATAGGAGGATGGAAACATAGCTTCAGTCTGTGAATAGGGTCCATTGCATGCTCTGGTCTCCGTGCCCTCTGTCTATACCTGATGATGGCACATCTGAGTCGCCTTATCGACTGTTTTTCCAGATCACTAGGCTCTTCCTCTTCCCCTGGGCTTCAGCATTGAGCACGTCAGTCAGGATAGAGCTGCTCTCATACAGTCAGCTGTCACACAGCTACGAGACTACACCTCTTCAGTACACAAATAATAAAGAGTTACTCTTCTGTGTTATATTACTAAATCAATCGCACTTCCAGAGTCATATCTAGAGACCAGACGATCATATATAGCCCATTTCACACATATAGTAAATTAGTAAACTGGTAAATTACTGGCAAATTACAGTAAATACATCATGTGTGAACAGGACCTTTTCAAAACTACCAGTAAATCAGTTCTGGTTCTTTACCAGTATGAGAAGTTGTAACATTACCAGTAAATTACCGGCTTCATATTTTTTGTGAACAAAAAATGAAACATTACCTGTCTGGATGCCTTTGGGCCAATCATAAAATTCTTATAGAGTTAACAGTAAACACTGCTGCATATTAATTGTTTTTCTATGTAAATATGCACTAGATGGACATCTTTGACTGTCGCTCGAGACCCTGTCATCTCTTCCATTCATCAGCGCTGCTGCTCTCCAGTTGGATACTATTATCCACGTGTCATGCGTTCTGTGTAATCATTCCCTTAGGCCTGTTACTCAGAAGTCTGAAACTATTGTCAAATTGAACAGATAGTGAAACTAAAGCACTTCTCCTCATGCGAGCGATCACTGAAGACAACAACGCAGTGTTTAAAGATAATTTCCCATGACTGACATCACAGAATTTACCTGTATTTTGGTGCTGATGTGTGAATGGTCCTATTACGGTAAATAGCCAGAACGCCGTTGCTTGTGTGAACAGTATATTTGTGTATTTACCAGTTGTCATTCTGGTAATTTTATGGTAATTTACTGGGATTACTGTGGCTATATTGAAGGACTAGAACAAGAACAAGAACAATTTTCTTCATAAAATGTAAAACTTTAGATTGATGTGTGCTTTTTAACAGTCACTGCCATTAGCAGAAAGCAGGATGGCTGATATAATGTTGATATATCCATGATGCAACATAATAAGGACAAATGAGACATTATAAAAGAGCTGCTTTAAGGCATGTCATCTTCACTCTTGATGCTCAATGTCCTTGAGTCAACAGGCATACAAATACAGCTCCTGTCTACTTCAAATGTGAAAGACTGAAATCTCCAGAACAAAACAAATCTGTTTATGCTAGCTTAAATGAATCAGATATCAGATAATATCATACATGCTGCTTCCTTTGCTCAAATCACACTAAAATAATGTATTTTTCTTTTGCAGGATGATGCTATGAGAAGGCACATTTATCAAAAGGACCATCTTTTCCTCCATATACTATATTTTAGTGTTATTTGTATACTATTATAGCATTTATTAATATTTTGAATTAGCTATTTATAGGTTTTCATTTGAAATTTTAACAGCACTGATGCACACTGTAATTAAACGAACACTTACTGTATAGAATATTTACTTAAAATTGACAAAAAATAAATCTGAAAACAGATGAAGTACAATCAAACCAAAATTTATTCAGACACCTTGTTATCGTAACTTACATAAATGAACTATAGTGTCCTGCACCCACTATAAAAAAATATAAAAAATTATACATGGTGTCTCAATAATTTTTTGTTTGACTGTATATTATCCATTTAAAAGAGTGTCAGTATATTTTGGAACTGATAATAACACTTCTGTTAATCAACAAAGACGATGGGATTATCAGCCGATGCCAGTAAAATCAAACTGGCCAAATATTGGATGATATATTAGTCTCTAATTAAAATGTCACCAAACTTCCTTTCTAGAACATTAACTACACCAATATCAACATCAGGGAATTATCTACCAATTCCTCCCAGTTTAGTGGACTGGGACTAGCGTGCCACGTGTGAATCTATTAGTTCCTTCCATTTTGAAATGGTCACTGCCCTTGCACTCGTGAGAAACTAACCTGTCCGTCAATCGCTTTTAATGTGAAACTGAGAGCGAAGCAGTGAACAGGATGAAGCTAATGACAGTATATTATTGACTCTGCATTTGCTGCAATTGCCTGCACAAATGGCTCTTGATCTAAGCGTAGTTCTCCTTTCAAGATGGTGGAAATTTCATTAGATTCTTATTTCCACCATCAATAATTAAAACAATGTAGCACATCCCAGTCATCAAAATACAAGTATGCATTTCACTGTTGACCTTGTGTATGAAGACTTACACCCAGGGTTCAAAATTAACTTTTTGTCACACTATGGCGAGAGAGAAAGTCTTATATGCATATATTTACTGGCCATTAAACCTTATTTTGCATTATTTTTATTTTATCACTTGAGATTGATCTTTCCTACACCCAAAAGTGCAAGACAGATCCAAAGTCTCTGTTCATTCCCTGATTGCTTTTCCAACCAAAAATAACATGCTTAAAAAAGTATAATTGGATTAGCTAACAATTTGCAATGTAATAATCCAATCTCTTTAATCTATTGTGGCTTATTTGAAACTCAATCGCATTAGTAAACATAGGTATTTTTTGTATGTAAATGCAGACGAGCATTTTTGTAAATTTGCACAGACACTGAGACATAATAATAATAACACATTTACAGCATCTCTAAATCCATTTTAAGTATAAAAACTTTACTATATTTACAAATTTATTTACAATATGTTTAATAAATACAAACTTTTAAATATTTACAAATCCTTTAAGGTTAATTCTTGGTATTATTAATAAGTTGATTTTATTCTATTTAATCATTGACATTAATTAAAAAAAAGATGTATATATTGCCAATGTACATTTATTTTATATATTATGCATATATCGTAAAATTGTTGTCACTGTTTATCTGACAATTAGGGACATAATTGTAAATTGAACCTATATAAATATTTTTATAATATAAATATATTTTATTTTCTATGTTTCTAAAGCTGTGCATATGCATTTTAGATGATGTCAATACATCCATATTGTACTGTATGTTTACAAATGCACACAAACTTTACATGTAGATGTTATGTGCAAATGGTAATAAACTCTTATAAGATCAAAATCCAATATATATATATGTTTGTTACGGCCCTGTTTATATTGATTTATTTGATGTACATGCATCATATGAGTACTTGATCTTTGTGTTTAATAACAGAGATTAATAAAGGCATATAACAGGAGTTTTGTGCTTTTCTTTCAGGGCAGATGTGATCGGCAAGTCCTGACATGATGATCTTTAATAGAAAGCTGCACTTCATTATCAAGTAGGATGTTATGACGGGCACAGAACAGTGTCATAAAACCTGTCAGATCCTCATCATTTGCATTCTGGTAAGCATTATTGTATTGGTCTATCCAGTGAATACATTACAAGACGACAGCAATTTCCATCATCCCAAAGGAAAAAAGTGGAGGATGCAAAATCAAACATTTCAGTAATCTTCCCATTTTGTCCCAAGGCTTCCTATAATTTCGCCTACTCGGTTTGCCTCAGACTCGAGCAATTGAGTTCCTGCATCCCCAGGGAGAACAGATTTTGTTTCATTCACTGAGCGAGTTAAGGCTTTTGAAAGCTAAAAATAGGTCTGTAATGGTCATACCTTCAGGAAAGACTGTGCTAAGTCATTACCGAGTGGAGGGATAGGTTTCACTCTTTAACTCCCTCCATAGAAAGGCTTTTTATTTGCTAGACAAGCCATCAGAGTCTAATGACCCCTGGTGAAAGGTTGCATCTTTGTCATTCACTGGTGTGTTTTTAAGCACAATGCAATTTAGAGGCAACGGCTCAATGATACGGCAGTGGCCATCCATTACGGTCGAGAAAACAGGCTGGAGTCCAGGCAATCGAATTCTGAATGAACATGTGAGAGAGAATCAGATTACAGCGTATGCTTGGGTAATCTCCAGCAGTTGACTATTTTAATCCAGTGTCGCTGAACATTACTCAGGATAACACATGACCCGTTTAGGGGGAAAAAATCATGTTGTAGAAAAAACTGTGAATGCCCACAGTACACCAGAGAAATCTGGGCTTTCAAAGGACCGTCAGCTTCGTTTTAGAAGTAAAACAACACATAAACAACAGCAAAGAGATATTTCCAAATTTGCAACATTTTCTATTTTCAATGCATTCTTATTTTAAGGTATGCTTACAAATGGACATAAATCTGCATGTGAATGTTACGAACGAATTGTAACAAGTTTTTATGATATTGTCATGAATTTACATGGTTGCTACAGCCCTGTCGATATTGATTTATGGTTAATATGCATCATATGAGTGTAACGGTTCAGTGGCTGTAAGCGCTCAACGAAATGGAGAAGAAGAAAAAAAACATTTTTAATTAATCCAAACAGAAAACTCAGGAGATCGCAGGAGAAAATCACAATCATGTACAACACTGACGTTGACATAAACAATACCAGACATAGAAACTAGAAAAACTGAGGGTATATTAAGCAGAGAGATAATGTGTAGAACAGAAACTGGTGTGTGGGAACTAGTTAACAGCCAGTGAAACTAACTAGAGAACACAGGAAAATGGGAAACGAACAAACAGATTAAATTCAAACCAAAATAGAATGTAACAGATCATAACCGTTACAATAAATACTGGATATTTTAATTTAATATCTCGTTTAATAATACAGATTAATAATGGCATATAACAGGGCTTTCAAGACCTGATATTTCCAAATTTGAAAGATTGCTTTCTGTCCAATGAAAACATAAATTAAACCGCTAATCTGTGTTGCTCTATTCTAAGCTAAAAAATCAGTCAGTTTCCACTAAAATATGATGCTGCTTTTAACATTGATAATTATGAGAAATGTTTCTTAAAAAATGTTTCTTCTTGTTTATTTGTAATAATATTTTTGATCAAATACATGCAGCCAAAAAAAAAAAAAAGATGTATTATGTTTTTTTTTATTTTTTTTTATTAAACCTTTATTTAACCAGGCAAATAATCACATTGAGATAAATATCTCATTTACAAGTGAGCCCTGGCCAAAATAGCAGCACACAATATACATAACTACATAAAACAGATTTCACAACACACACATATATAAAAATAAAACAAGATTAAACGTTAAGAGCAAGTGCAGACAGATTTGAATAATTTGTTTAAATGCAACTTGAACACATGTACTGAAATAAGTTCATCAAGTTTCAATGAACTTTGGATCTCATTCCAAGCAGCTGATGCACTATAAATAAAAGCAGTTTTTCCAAACTCTGTCTTCATTAAAGGAACATTTAACAGAATATATCTACTTGAACGTAGATTATACCCTTGACTATTAAAAGTTAATAAGCTATTGATATATTGAGGAAGCTGGCCGACTAATGCCTTGTATACAAGTATGAGCCAGTGTTTGTACCTTCTTATGTGAAGTGAAGGCCAACCTACCATTTCATACAGTGCACAGTGGTGAGTGTGATATTTTGTGCAAGTTATAAATCTTAGAGCAGAGTGATAAACAGAATCTACTGATTGTAAGAGAGCTTTAGTGGTATTTCTGTAAAAAACATCTCCATAATCTAAGATAGGTAAAAAGGTAGATTCCACCAACTTTCTCTTGGCTGACTGTGAGAAACATGCACTGTTCCGAAAATAAAAACCCAGCTGTAACCTTAACTCAGACAACAGTTGTTTAACATGTAACTTAAATGATAAGTCCTCTTCCAACACAAACCCTAGGTATTTATAAGAGGAGACCAATTCTATAGAGTTACCCTGCAAAGTGTAAATAGGTGGTGGAGAAGAATCAGTCTTATGTTTCCTAGAAAAGACCATATATTTTGTTTTCTTATCATTTAGGACTAATTTTAAAGAAGATAGGTTACGCTGAACTAATTCAAATGCTTCCTGCAACTTTAAAATGCAATTTTCAATAGAAGATGCAAAACAATATAAAATGGTATCATCGGCATATAAATGGATACTTGTATCTGATAGATTATCACCAAGGTTGTTAATATATAATATAAACAACAGGGGACCCAAAATGGACCCCTGTGGCACACCAGATTCAATGGTGAGCTTATCAGAAAGAGACCCCTTAATTTGCACTCTTTGACACCTATTCTTTAAATAATTCCTGACCCAGCCTAATGCGGTTTCAGAGAGACCGATACCATGTAAACGCGACAAAAGGATACCATGATTGACCGTATCAAAAGCTTTAGTCAAATCAATAAACATTGCAGCACATGATCTTCCAGTATTTAGGGCGCAGGTAATGTCATTTAAGACTTTCATAGTAGCAGTTACTGTACTATGATTTTTTCTAAAAAAATCAGTGTGACATGTCAGTGTGACATTTCTAAATGTCACACTGACATGTTTTCATACACTGATGTGGCTTCATGTCATGAACATACAGTAGAATCGATATTCTCTGATCAAATGAATCTTAATGTTTGGATAATAGCGCAGAGAAAAGCTCAATGGCCACGAGAAAGCATCGAAAATCCCTCTTTCCCCTGCGTATCCATCTAATGCGCTGTGACAGCAGTGGTGTTGTGGGGCCGTTATGCTGTAGTTAATGCACAACTGCTGCGAATCTACCAATCAGAGATGAGCGTGGAGGAGGGGATGAGGAGTTAACCCTTTGTTTACGTTCTGCTGGCCATGTGGCTTGCTCTGGTCTTACTGGGACTGCTGAAAGCCAGACGACATGGCCTACTTTCATTTCTAATCATCTCTGCTCGAAGTCGTCCTCCAGACCGGCGACTGCCTCACGCCCACTGAATTAGAAAACTAATTGGCTATTACATTTGTGCCAGCATTTCGCTGAACCACCAGTGATGATATTCCCCACAGTCATGTTTTCAAATGGCCGAGAGGCATTTGCCATATTCTTTTTCTCATCTGTGTCTTGGAGCAGCATGAACCACTGGGTTATATCATGAGAAATCATCCTTGGAGAGCTCTGAATGTCTAATGTGTTGAAACCTGAAAAACGGGGTATGAAGGAACCAAGACTGTTTGTTTTCTATCTTGTTCATTATATCCAATGAAGAATTGTAGTCATTAAAGAAATGAAAAATTCACTCAAAAGTATTTACCGAATTCTAATTATTCTTCACACATAGACATGCAGAAAAAAATATTGATATGAATCATGTAAATTCATATAAATCATGGCCGTATTGTACTAATTCGTTCCTTCGTTTAGGAAAATAATGGCCATATTGTACACTGAAAAAAGGATTTGCTTTGAAGCAATTTTGGCTAAAGTTGCTTTTACATTTCACAAATAATTCCAAAGAAACTAATTAGTTCCCTCATTTTAATTAAGTTCAATCGTGGCCATGCTATAACTAAAATGAGGGAATGACACTTTAACTAAAACAAGAGAATGAATTACAGTATTACAACATGGCCATGATTTACCTAAATGAGGGAGCAAGGGAATTAATTTATAATTTGTGGAAAAAATCTTTAATAAATATCTTTATTTATTTATTTTCTCACATTTCATGTGCGTGACTCCGTAACTATGAAATGACTGAGGGTCATTTTCCATACAATGCTGACATTGTATGGAAAAACTGGGTGAATTTTCCAGAGTTTTCACATGAAAACATATGAAATATGTATGATAACATATGAATATGAAAACAGCATACATTTGGAATGACATGAGGATGAGTGAATAATGACTTGAATATCACTTATAATATTTGTTTAGTTATCTCTAAAGCTCGTGATGTTATGACGTCTTGAAAGGTGATCTGAAACTTCATACGTGCCTTCATACAAAACCGTTATCTGGTAAATCATTGACTAACTGTTCAGCAAGGTTCCAGTCAACTAAATGGCCTTCAAATAATATTGCAATGTTGAGGAATTCCCAAGAAAAATCCATTGCTCTGAAAGATTTTCTTCTACACAAGAATTTCATAATGGGATAGCCATGATCTCCATTTCGCCACTTTCCTTCCATATGTGCGAGCCAGATTAGATGTCGCTGCATTACAGTGGAGAGGGTGGAGAACAGAAGGAGCGTGAGGGGATGCTGGCAGTGACAGAGGAACAGATGGGTTAGGTTGCCTCTGGATGGCTTTCAAGTAGGCTTCCCTTAGCTGAGCAGATATGTTTCATTAGAAGTGGTCCTGATGTATTGGACAGACATTTGCCCCTTATAATGCACTGCCCATCTGCTGACGCCGAAGCGTTGTTCGGGGTTCTGCTTATATCTGCTAAATGGGACGTGCGTGATGAATCTTAAACAGAAGAGTTCAGAGAAAGTTTCAATTGGTTCTCCTTGAGAGCAGTGCATGGAGGGCGTTTCCCAAGATAGAAGTCTGCGATTTCAAACATTTCTCATTAAATCATCTGAGCTGCTATGCACATATAGGCTCAATCCCAATTTACCCCTTACCCCTACCCCTCCATTTTGCGCGTTCACGTCTAGGGGTAGGGTGTCCCGATTCTTGTTGTGATAGAGGGGTAGGGCGAAGGGGTAGGGATACATAGCCCTCGAAACAGAGATTTTTCAGAGGCACACTCCGAACGGAGGGCTACAAGAAGGTACCCAGAATGCATCGCGAATCATCGGCGAGATGGCTTCGCGAACGGTTAAACATTTAAATTTAGCCCCAGATGACACCACCATGCACTTTATTTACTCTTATAATAATAATAGTCATTTAAATTAAGAAATTGTATAATAAATGACCTTTCCAAAACAGAAAAGACATACATTTCGAGGAAGGAACGTTATAATCATCATGTTTCCTCAGAGGTAAGAGCAGCGGTGCTCATTGTTGTCGTTGTCATGGAGAAATCCTGTAAAAAGTCGTCGCTTCCGTAACGTCAGAGCGATCATCGACGACTGATGACGTATCGGGTTCATGAAGGGTTGTTCCATTTCGTAGGGGAATATTTCAACCCCTTGGCCCTTGTAACTCTGTTTTAAGGGCCAAGGGGTACAGTCGTAAACAAGGGGTAGGGGCAAGGGGTGAAATGTGATTGAGCCATATACGTTTACTGTATTTCAACAATTGACTCATTTGTTTCTATTTTTTATTGAATAGGGAAGAATCTGAGAAAAGGTTGATGCCTAGATTAACCCTCTGAGGTCGGCTATCGCGCCGGCGCAATAGTCTTGCTTTTTTTCTTATCAGTGCAAAAGAAAATCAAATAACTCCGTCGATTTTTGTCATACAGACAAGTGTTTTACATTTTTAAAAACTGTTAAATGTCTTCTTTTTTTGTGTACACTAATAATAAAAACAAAAAGTTGTGTTTTTCGTAAAATAAAGAAAAAAAACATGATGCACGTTCTGTCTTCTCTCTCAATGTGAAGTTCATTCTGAAACACGACAGAAAATGATCTTTAACCCAGCCAATACTTGCCACCCACACATGAAAGTAATGTCTTTACAAAGTTCGAAGTCTCCTTTTTTAAATGAAGTAAATCATATCAAAAACAAATATTCTCGGTTTAAGAAATCCGTATGAAAGCAACGACATGTACAGTTTCTCCAGCCCGAGCTCATTAACTTTAATTTGACCACACCCCCACGCGCGCAGCTGTTCTCATTCAAATGATCCACGTGAAGGAACGCAGAGCTGTTAACGCCCTCATCAGCTCGAAACAAAGAATCAGCGACTCCAGTATTTCTCTACTTTTCATCAGTTTGGAAGACTGTTTGTGCTGTGGATTTACCTTGGATTTACCTAAGGACACATTTTTATTATGAGAACAATTTTTAAGGTAAGAGACATATTAGTAAGTGTTTTATTGTTGCATAAACTTTACATTGTAGCTACTAAACTCAAACTGGTGCAGCCTAAAATGTTATGAAATGAGATACAAGTAGGCCTATGCTAGTATGAGTGTTTATTCTAATATGGTGAATATTTTAATGTTTAGACCTGTGTTTACTGTTAAATACTGTGTTTGTGGATATCTGCTCAAACGTAGATGTATAATGTAACAACAATGTTTCATAGTTTGGAGCGGCTCGATCACTGCACGCGCTGAGTTTGGGTCTGAGTCACGCTGTGTGTTTGAAAAGCAAAACACGCCACACATTAGGCTTCACAACAAACTCATCTCATTTCATAACGAATAGAAATATTTGAAGTAACATATGATAAACAATATATGTTTGTCTAGTTTAGTGTTACTGAAAAGTGTTCATTTTTAACGATTTATAGGCTGCCTGCTATCTAGGCTATTGTTATTATTTTATGCAGCCCTACACATGCCTATATACAAGGCACAACAAACTAGGTGTTCCTATATATATTTACAAAATACATATACATATATACACTGCCTTTCAAAAGTTTGGGGTCAGTAAGATTTTTAATGTTTTTAAAAGAAGTCACTTATGATTAGATTATTTTTCAGATAAATGCTGTTCTTTTGAACTTTCTATTCATCAAAGAATCCTGAAATAAAAATGTAAATAACTGTTTTCAACATTGATGATAATGAAAAATGTTTCTTGAGCATCAAATCATCATATTATACTGATTTCTGAAGGATCATGTGACACTGAAGACTGGAGTAATGATCACAGGAATAAATTACACTTTACTATATATTTACATAGAAAACAGCTGATTAACATTGAAATATTATTTCACAATATTACTGGGTTTGTTTTGTATTTTTACTCAAATAAAAGCAGCCTTTGTGAGCATACGTGACTTCTTTTAAAAACATTAAAAATCATACCGACCCCAAACTTTTGAACTGCAGTGTGTGTGTGTGTATGTATATATATATATATATATATATATATATATATATTAGGGCTGGGCAAGTTAACGCGTTATTATCGCGTTAACGCATTTATTAATTAATGCCGACAATTTTTTTATCGCACGTTAACGCAGTTTTTTTTATTATTATTATTTTTAAAGTCCGTTGCTCACTGGCTCTGAATACACATAGGCCTACAGTCAAACCATGATCACAGAAGGGGTGGGATGTTGGTCAGCCAGCAAATAACCCACCCAAACAAGCAGTGGAGAGAGGCAGGTTCTCTCTGGTGAACAGTTAAAGGGTTGCGCTCCGCGAGTGAATGACAGGCGCTCTATGGATAGTACCTATAAAACCTATAGATAATAACTATTTAGATTCTGGAAACTCACTAACAGCGAGCCGAGGATCAGTCTCTCTTCTAATGATTTGTGCTGCGCGTCCTTTATAAAAAGTTATAGACAATTCAACTTCGGCAACGAGCGGGCGCGGGCGCGTGCTTGAGGCGAGCATGACCGCAACAGTTTCACAGGAACGCACCCGCTTGTCGCTGCACCTTGTGCTCTACCACTTCACCTCACTCTTGGCTGATTTATACTTCTGCGTCGGACTTACGCCGAAGACTATACGCTATAGACTACGCGTTGGTTTTCATTTATATCTCTGCGTCGTTGCCCGCGTTGACGCGCAATTACACATGCAGAGGGAGCATGTGAAACCCGGGGAGCGGTTGTAGCAATCACAGCGCTTGCGGTACGCGTAGAATTTTACGTTACATTTATGGAGAGGTGCATGTCAGGGTACGCCGAAGTGTACGCGCGCTACACAGCAACAGCGTGAGTATAAAGTATAAATTGTTACCTAAGCTACTATAAGTAACGTTGGTCGACTTATATAGTAGTGATCATGACCTCTGACTACTACATAGACTGTTTCTGCAGCTCCCTGATAAAAGATACCTGTTGATACCTGTTCAGAAAAAAAACAAGAAAACTGGACTCGTTTTAACAAACTAGATAAAAGGTAATGCCCTGGCAGTGGCAAATAGCTTTGTTTAAATATTTGATTTGATTACATTAATGTTTAAGTTGAGATTTGAGATTACTGTGTAAAGGGAATACTGCTGGTATAAAAGCACCTTATTTGTTTAAAGTTATTGCACTTTTGTGTATATAGCAGTACATTTAAATCAAAAGTGCGCAATACACTACTTTAGAAGTCATTATTCAATTTTGCGCATAACAATGCGATTAATCGCGATTAATCCCAAGAAAACCATGCGATTAATCGTGATTAAAAATTTTAATCGTTGCCCAGCACTAATATATATATATATATATATATATATATATATATATATATATACAGTGTGTATATTTATATATATTGTGTGTGTGTATATATATATATATGTATATGTGTGTGTGTGTGTGTGTGTGAGTGAAAAATCTAAAATGTATTCCCAGAATCGTGCAGCCCTATAGTTTGTCTTGATGTCAACATGTTTACAGGTGTTTATTTATTTATTTTTTAGAAAGAGACCAGATGCCACTGGATGAGTCCTGCTGACTTCAACATTCACATGAGTCTCTGTACATGAACATGGTAAAATGAAAAGTCAAATACCTTGGACATGACAGGTATGTAGGCTACTATGTTTCAGGAATGGCACAAAGGTGTGTGACTGTTTAAGTCTTTGTCTTTACATCAGTGTTTACTAATGTGCTTTTTGTCCTTTGTTGTGTATCTTTGGATTATGTTGTGTTGTAAATAAATCCAGACAATCTAAAAGCCATTCTTTTTTTAATTTCTCCTCATTCTTTGTGCAAGGCTTCTCATGATGATAGGGCCTGATAGCCCCTAATAGGGCCATTAGGGGAGGGTCTTTGTCTTTCTCAGGTGTAAAATGCATTCATATTAATGAGAGATCACGCCCCTTCGCATAAAGCTTTCTCACACAAAACACGTCATACAAATTTTAAATCAATATATTGTCTTCTCTAAATGAGTATGCAGGATGATTTTCACATAGTTTTGGAGCAAATATTCTAGGCTACGTGATACAATTTTCAAAAGTCTTGTGAAGAAATAATCACTATGGGTTTTATGACCTTATTTCAGTGACATTTGTTTTTTGTTTTTTCACAAACCACGCATAAACATTATTATCTTAAAAATACAAACATGTACATACATGTTGCTCACATATTACGGTAGCCCCGTTTGTGCTATATAGAGTGAATTTACACCTTTGCCATTAACATGTTTATAAATAACTGAAAAAAGCACAAATGTCAGAGCATGTCAGAACACCTCCAGGACCCAGAAAACACCTTAGACCTCAGAGGGTTAAATATATCTGAGCTGAGATTGCACACCATTTGTAAAATGTTAAGTGTTTTAATGAGGACCTATTAGGATTTTTTACATTTTCATCTTTCTGTAGTGTGTAATGTTGCTGTTTAAGCATAAAAAAGCTCTAAAAGTCCCTCCAGCGGGAGTTATTCTCTATATCAGTATCACTGTTCCCTATCGGTCGGTCACTCTCGACATACGTCGTGACCGACGAATAGGAATCTCGCTAGAGAGGCCAATCTACTTTGAGTGAAACTAAGCGAGTCAATGCACATTGGCGTGCAATCATTTGCACCAGCTGTTCAGCCACGCAGTGCGGGAATATAATGCGCAGCAGGTGCGATTGCACTTCAGCTTTTTGCTTCGGAGCCGAGCGTTTCCTTGCTGTTCTCTTAAGTGAGTGTTTATATTAAACGAGCAAGCTCTCCAGGAGGATCTCTCACTTCTGGTGCGGGCGATACAGCGCGGCAATGGGGTCGACTTCTCTCTCTCTCTTTCTGTCTTTTTGTGTTTGTGTTGCTGTGCATTGGCTCGTTTAGTTTCACTCAAAGTAGATTGGCCTCTCTAGCGAGATTCCTATTCGTCGGTCACGATGTACATGTCTGTTCCCTCCTTCAGGGAACGAGGATTACCATATGTAAACGAGACGTTTCTGAACTCCCTGAAAAACGTCACAATATTCCTCATTTAGATAATTAATACGCAAAATAAAGGGGCGGGGCCTGGTTGAGTTCGTTAGTAGTGTTTTGAAACTTGCGGTTATGGTAAGGGGCGGGACATTTCCCCAAACACGCTCAAAGCGCATGACCAATCATTACGCACTGATCCAGCCAACCAATCAAAGCACATTGTGCTTTTCAGAAGGAGGGGCTTCATAGAGACAGAAACTATACAGAGCGTTACTGACAGACTGGGAGAGATGAGCTGCAACAATGGAGAATATGAAAAAAGTTATGTTTTTTAACATTCAAGCTTATAAACCTATTCTAGTAGAGCCCAAAAACAAAATCAAGACTTTGTAAGAGGGCGGCATAATATGGCCTCTTAAATAAATAGTTTACCCAAAAATGTATTTTAAATTGAAATTAAAATCAAATTGATTTTATCATCCTTTACTTATTCTCTTGTCATTCCAACCATATATTCTTTCTTTCATGAACTTATATCATTGGTCTGACAATTTTTAACACAAGCACAAATTAGATTTAAAGGTATAGTTCACCTAAATGAAAATTATGCCATCATTTTTATTTCAACTATTCATTCATAACTATTCATCGTTTGAACTATTCCTGTATTCCTTGCAGTTCTAATTACCACAATGCTAGGGGAAAAAACATTATTTAATGTAATGCAAAAAAATAATTATATTTTATTTAATGTGTACATTATTTATACATCATGGTCAAATTTTTTGAGCTTCTTTTATGTTTTTTTTTAATAAAAAATAATTATTATTTATTGGAAAACAAATTGTATAATGAAAACAATGTCACAATGAAAAAAATAATTGTCTTTTTGCAAAATAAAACATGATAAAAAATCTTCCTTTTGAATTTAAGTCATGCAGATGGGACAATTATGAGTGAATATCACACAAATTGATCATATGACTTCAGAAGACTTCTGACAAAAGATGCTACTTTTTTGGAGCTTGTCAGTGTAAACTATTCTTTGGTTGTAAGGAAAAGAGCAGGTTTTCAACCAAATGTTTTGTGCAATGTTTTGAAATTACATAAGAAAATGTCAATTTTTTAATAAATTTCTAAAATTTTTAAATTTCCTTTAATGCTTTGAAACCATCTACATCTGTACAACAGCACTATATTCAGATAGCTGTGATAAACTGTTTGTACTGTAAATGCAGTATACTGTACTGACAACACCTGATCTCAAAATAAACTTAATGTTTTGAATGATCTTTATTTTGATTGGCCGACCACTCTCACTCTCTCTGCCAGACATGCATGCATCTGACCCAGCCAAACACACGCCACTATTTCATAACAGATGCAAGGGTAACCAAAGAGGTGGTGGCCCTTTAATAATGCATGCTGGCCTTTCATGAGCAACCATCCAGCACCTGCTGCTACACTGTCCCTTCAGAGCCTTCAGCTGTCCATACAGGGAAGAAAGAGGAGGATAAAGCCCCGGGCCGGCCCTTCACGGAGAGGACGGAGCGAGTGAAACCCAGCACCCTCGCTCACCACATGGCTCCCATCCTGCGGCGTTTCTGTGCAGAGGTGGAGCAGCCAATGTCTCATTATCTCTTTATCTCAGGCACGCTCAATCGGTGTCAACTTTTGTCCTTTAAAGGACGCGTGACGTTTACGGGGTGCTCGTACTGACAGATGCCACAAACACATGCTCTGACATGTTCACGGTGGAACAAACTCATGATAAAGACGCATTAACTGATGGTGAAATGCAACTTCTCCGACATATGCACAACACAAGTGTTTGTTTGGAGGAAGAAGTGTATGGAGACTTGCCATGCCCAGAGGAAAGCTTTATAGCTCAGACGTTGCGCACAAGGTTTCAGTGGTTAACATGAACTAACAATGAACAATACTTTTATGGCATTTATTAATATTAGTCAATGGTAATTTCAACATTTACCAACACGTTTTTTTTTAATTAAAAGTTGTATTTGTTAACATTGGTTAATGCATTGCAATGAATAATTTGATTTTTAGTAACACTAAACAAAATTAATAAATGCTTTAAAATAGTGCTCATAGAGTTCATGTTGGCTAATGCATTAAGTAATGTTAACAAATGAGACCTTATTGTAAAGTGTTACTAATATTTTATATAAAGCATGAGATGTTTCTCCTAAACTTCCTAACTTACTTAATGTGCACAGAAGCTCAGATTATGTGGTCTTGAAAGAATTTGATGAGATATGTTTGAGTTCTTATCGAGATTTTGATCAAACACTTTGCAAATATAAGAAAAATGTGAGATATTATCGAGAAACTCCAAATATTACTGAGCATTTATCTGAAAAGAAAAATCTGAAAGCAAGTCTCTAATTTATCTCATTGATGTTTGAGGGAGAACTGAGATCATAATACTTTTTAAAAATTGAGATGTATATAAAATCTAAATTTTTTAAAATAATTATGATTTATGAATTACAAATTCAAATTATGAATTACTGTGTATATATGCCTGATAAGATACTGTATGTATGTATATATATATATATCTTATCAGTCACATATACTCAGTATAATAACTGGCACATAAAGAGAAACATTTGCGAAGCAGAAGACAAAAGCAAAAGTCTCCATTTGCTCTCCAGTTAATCTTGTATTTATATATATATATATATATATATAGAATAAACAAGTTATTAAAGAGAATTAAGATAATTGAGTTATTAAAGAGATCTAATTTGATATTTTTTTATTGCTATGTATGTGTATGTCAGCGGTTGAAGGTTTAGTTTTTATATAGGCACACGCTCCTTAATTAACACTCATCAAGTGACACATGCAATTCAAATGTGTTTGGCAATTACAATAAAACATTTAGGAACTGCAACTTTAGATGGTTTATGTCAAAGAATGTAAGACAGTAACATACACGATTCAAATCAAACACACAAACCATACTAAATAAATCATCGGTTGCAATCATACCAAACTTCATCTAGGACATCTAGGTTAATGTCCTCCAGAACTGCATGTGTAATATTCCTCACATTACGCAAGCACAGAAATACGAGGAACTAAATGGCGATGTGTCTTCACATTTTTATGACAGTTGCAGTTTTTCAGAGACGAGGACCGGCTCATCTCGTCTTTTTTGCTGTGAGTGACACGATGACCTGCGCTGTCTGTCACAAAAATGCAAGCGATGACATTGTCAAAGGGACTAAAATTCTTTTAAAAAAAATAATGCAGAATGTCAGAGGTGGACCAGTGGTTAGTAAATGTGCTCTGACGGGTTGCGCAATAGTGCTGGTTAAATCTCAGCATTTCTCGATCACACCGTCCATTTTTTCCATTCTTTTACTCACCTCTGTTCATTTAAAATGACAAAAGCAAAAATACATTATCATCCCTGATACAATACATTTATGGCTGGTAAATTCTCAATTCACTCATCTTTAAAAAAGTGTTGAGTGTTTTTTATCATGAAAATGTAAGTTTTGAAGTGAAAAAATAGCAAATAGAAACTATTTCTCCTGAACGCACATGTCTCGGACAGAGAGCAGAGATGACAGAGAAAAGATGGCATTATTTCACTTCACGAAATAATGATGAAGAAACGCATGACATTTTTAAAATGCTAATAGTGAATTTTGTGGTGTTTGATATAAATGTAAACTATAAAAGCTGTTAAATGTTTGATCAGGTTCTACAATTGTTGTAAACAAATAGAAAACAACAATTGATATTGAACAATTGTGCAGTGACTATTTAACGTTAAATGGGAGAGGTTTATCCATTTATCCTTTTAAGTCACACAAAAAAATTCATTTAATAAAAGTATTGTAATTGGCAGAGATCATGCTTCTTTATTGTTTCTAATTGATATATTTTCTTTTTTTCAAGGTTAAGTGAAGCCCAGAGACTCATCTGTCATGCATAAAAACACAGTTTGAGCTCCGTCTGACTAGTATGGATCCTGAATGCTCTCAATACAGGCTTCAGACACACTGATCTCATTTCCATGGCAGAATATGACGGTGAGGCCCAAGATTATCATAAATTCAATCTCTTTCTTTCTCTGGTATCTCCAGATGTGTTTTAAAACCTAGTGAGCTGCCTTGCTGTCCACCGCCTATAGCCAGCATCCGCTACAGCATGTTAACTTAAAAGCCATTCATTTAAAATTTCTACATACTGTAGGCAGAAATAAAATAGAAATGATGATCTTCACATGAAGCGTCAGTAGATGTTGGCATAAGCTACTCTCATAAGCATAAAAACATTTAGGGCACACAAATATAGGGGAAAATAGCTGTTTTTTATTGTGTTTTGGTATTATCCACTTTCTTGGATGTTTTCATGCAGCTTGTAGCAGTGCATTATGAGATTGCATCCTCTATGAGAGATGCATGTAATGCTGTCAAAAATGACTTAGGAGAAAATACTGCTTATCTTATAATGACACAAAAATGGATGATTATTGACAACATTCTGTTTGTAATAATATGTCAGTTCAGGATAAACTTGATGGTACAGACGTACAATAATAAGAGGATGCACAATGTTAGAACCTTTCTGTAAACATATAGTGTGCAATCAAGTGTAATTTTTTTTTTTTTTACTATTTTCCATTGTAAAATTGATCCTCAATTTGATTGTCTTTTCCCCCCTAATTAAAATAATATTTCTATTTTTATGTTATTGGATCTATTTTATGCCAGAATATCTAATGGAAATAAAATTTCCATAATTTGAACATAATTGGGTGTTCTGGATGGTTGACAAAAAAAAAAAAAAATCGTTATTCTGGTTTCTGGATTTATTTTTATTTAGTTTCTGGATTTATTTTTATTTTTATTTGGATTTAGTTTTATTGTCCTGTCAAGCATATAAATTGCAAGAAATATTATTCTAGTTAGTGGAAACAATTATAATTTTTGCATTGTGAATTTGACTTTCACAAAATATATGTATTCCCCTAATTAAAAAAACATTCTATATTTATGCTATTGGAGCTATTTATGTCAGAATATCTACTGGAAATAAAATATTCCATAATCTGAACATGATTTATAGCACACTCTAGGTTCTGGCTCATCAGAATCCCTTCATTAAAAACAACTAGTTTAAACACCAGATTATTTTCAGGAACAACACTACGAACAAGTGTATGGAAATAAATAAACAACTAGCTGGCTCATCAGCTTTGCATGAGCGCTGTAATCCATCATGAGCCGGGAGTGAGGTGTCAGGCCACACAGGTGTAACGACTCCATTAAGACCTCACACGAGATGACATCTCCTTCTGCTCCACAACACTGATGTGACATCAGAGCCCATTACCCACAAACCTCTTCATCCACACGCGGCCTGGAACTACTAAACAAACTCTGTTTACCAGGGGTCGTGACACACACACACACACACACACACACACACAATAACACACACACAATAACACACACACAATTGTGTAATCATATTAAAACTGTGTTCAGAGGGCGTCTTACAAGAAACCCTTTTGTCAACAACTTCCACTACTAACAATTTTCATAAAGTACTACTACAGTAGATCAAGGATGGATGTTATGATATTAAGGGGTGTTTTTTAGGCAGAACTTTGCCTTTTTATTGTATTTATTTTATGATTTGAGATGAAGTGTTACATAATGTAAAGCTGTTTCTGCTTCACATTATGTAACAAATTAGAAGAGAAGAGAAAAAAAAGAGATAAAGTTCCTGTCATTTGTATTTATCCGATTATCCAAAACAAGTCATAACCATTTGTACCATTTATGTAAAAAAAACATCTTTTTTATTGAATTTTCACTTCTGTTCAAAAGTCTGTTTTTGGTAAGATGTTTTTGAAAGAAGTCTCTTATGCTCACTACTGATCAAAATACAATAGAAATTGTGATTTTGTGAAAAATTATTACAATTTAAGTGTTTTCAATTGTAATATATTTTAAAATGTAATAAAAGCTGAATTTTCAGCATCATTACTCCAGTCTTCAGTGTCACATGATCCTTCAAAAATCATTCTAATATGCTGATTTGCTGCTCAAGATATTTATTTTTATTATCAATGTTGAAGACAGTTGTGCTGCTTCATGTTTATGGAAACCTTGATATATTTTCTTATGAATTCTTTGACAAATACAAAGTTCAAAAGAACAGCATTTGTTTGAAATATAAATATTTTGTAACATTTTAAATGTCAGTTCTGATCAATTTAATGCATCCTTGCTGAATGAATGTATTCATTTAATAATTTAGTTTAAAAAGAGAAGAAATTACTGACCCTAAACATCAACATACAGCGCCTAAAACGAACTTTCTGCCACACCTGCCAATGGCCGGTGACTTAAGAAAATGTATCAGCCATAAATATTTTTTCCAGCCATGAAAGATAGATTAATCCTCATTAAAATTACAAAAGTTATTCAGTCAAGAGCATTGAGTCTTGTTGTTTGATTAACATTAAAAACACACAGCAGCAGGAATATTAGGCTGCTGTCACTTTAAGAGCTAATGCACGGATCCAATATACTGATACACATGCGTTTTATTTCTCAGCTGGTTACATTCACTTAATAAGACATAACTGACTATCTTAAGTTCACAAGACGGGCATTTTGACATCATTTTGTTTGAATATGTCTGTTCAAGTGCAAGAAGACGTGAAAAAGAGCTGGATTCAGTATTCACGCTGATTTCTGGGCGTGCGCTTCGGATGTTTGTGCACAGAAAACTTCCTACAGCGGGAGAGTAATTAATTGATTTCTCTTTAACGTCTTCTTGAGCTTGAATATTTAAATGAACAATTTTGCATTTTTAGAATTTATAAAAAATGTTACCAGCCAACTTGCCAACACTGATTTTAACTCGCATTTGGGCTTGGCGAGTGTTAATTTTAGGCCCTCTGCATGTTTGATTACCAAAAGTCTTATCAGATCCTACTTCATATTAGAGGTGCTTCTTCTCCTTAACAGGTCATCATCGAAGTGCTTTATCTATCTCAAATTTAATAACACCTTCTTTATAATTCATATCTTTCGATGAATAGCCAGCACAAGGTTCCTGGCAAAAGCCTGGGTCTCAGGTGAGCTGCGTAGCTCTCTGATACGCAGCTGATGTGATGTATTGTTACCCCGTGTGTACAGGGTGTTGAATTTCATTCTCAGCTTGATAGCACTCTTTAACCGAACCTCTAATGATTCCTTAATGAGGCTCAGTCTGCTTTTCAGGCCACTTTTATGCTAGCTCAAACGCTGCTTATTAATATGTACGGGGGAAATGTCTGTTTAAATCGCCCTACACCAGGTGCTATTAAAGTGCAGTATTCAGCTGAAACTGCAAAGGAGAGTCATTAAACAATGGTGTTAATATATATATATATTCCCCTGCAAAGTTCATTGTTAAAGGGTTTCTTTCTATCTGAGCAGGTACAACCATTGACTTTCTCCCAGTACATACATATTTCTAGACGCCATGAGTTATCTATCAGTGGTATACCAATGCACTATTACTATTATTCAGATGTGCTGCTATCTGTTTAAAACGTTGAAACTTACATTAGAAAGACAGTTTACCATGTATATTTACAGCCAGTATCCCTCTATGGTACATTGCCAGTATATGCCAACCTATTAATTTCCTTGCATTGTTGCAATTAAAAGGGTCTTTAACTAAAAAACATGCTGTTTTTAAGCCACATGGCATGATTTTTTTGTCTTGATATATAAAAACACAATGCTAGGGTGTTTGTTATGGCATTTCTAAGGTTGCTAGGGTGTTCTGGATGGTTGCTAAGTGGCCAAAAAAGTCTAGCCCACTCTATAATATTCTGGTCTCTAGATTTCTTGACTTATTGTCCTCCCAAGTGTATAAATGTTAAATGGTTAATGAATGTAATATAATGTTGTATGGAGCAAGTTTATGTCAGAATATCTAATAAAAAATGAAATGTCATCATTGGAACATAATGCAGATGGATACGGAGAGCACATGGCTCATCTAAGGCACACTGGGCTTAGGCTCATCAGTAAAGCATCTTCCTGTGTAACTGTTCAAACACTGCTAGCAGAAGAGCCGATCTGGGCTCTAGCAGCAGGCGCTGGCGTGTGTTTTTCTTTAATCCTGTGTGTTTGAAGGGATTGGACAGGCTGAGGGCTGAAGTTGACTGAGTAGCTCAAGGTGGGTGTAAGGATGCCCACATTAGTGAGTCTGCTTCACTGCACACTTCAGCTAAAATCAGCTTTCCTCCCCACCAAATGAGGCGCTTACGATATTGTAGCAGAGACGGGCGAAAGAAAAAATAAAAGACGAAACAAAAGGATAAAAGATAGAGAGGGAGTGTGAAAAACGAAACACACAACTTGCATCTCTTGTTCTGTTCCAAAACCCAGTGAACTGCCAACCTAGACATTATTTTAAGGTGTCATACATTGCAGGTGGCAGATTAAACTGCTCATAAAAATATATTGAATTCTCTCAATACCGTAAAGTATTAAAACTGTATTTTACTATTTTACTGCCCAGCCAAAAAAAAAAAAATAATAAAATCACAGTTTGGATTCAAAATAGGCAATTGGTTAAGAGTCTATGATTGGATCCTTTTTGCAGCAATTATTATGTTTCTAGCATGTTATATGTTTGACAACAGTTCTTCTAACCCTTACTGATGGAGTGTGTAGCTTTTCATCTCTTAAACAACCATGTATGAAGACACATCATGGCCATATTCCAGGATGACAATGTCAAGATTCATCAGGCTCAAATTGTGAAAGAATAGTTGTGAGGAGAATGAAGAATCATTTTCACTCATGAATCGGCTCTTCTAAGTCAGATCTTTAAATTCACTGAAAGTCTTTGGGATGTGCTGGAGGAGACTTTACAGAGTGCTGGACTCTTGCATTGTCAATACCAGATCTTGACCAAAAATTCCTACATGGTTGTTTAAGAAGTGAAAAGCTCAACACTCCATCAATTAGGGTTAGAAGAACTGTTGTCATTTAACATGAAACATAATAATCACTGCAATAATGATCCAATCATAGACTCTTAAGCATTAGCCTATTGAAATCCAAACAGCGACTTTTTGTTTGGCCGGGCAATGTATATACAGTTCTATTGTGTCACAATATATCGCAATACAAAAATGCAACAATATGTGTCATGGATAGTGACACTACTGTATGTATTGTGTTCACCCAAAATGAAAGTTTAAATTAAGCATTAAATATGGTAAACCCAGAAGTTTACCATATATGTGTTTTATGTATGCTTGTTATCAGTTTAGTTTAGCAGCATTTAGTTCAACACCAAGCTCTACTGGAAACAATTTTTTTATTGAGTTTTAAATGCACTTCATGTGAGTGGCACTATTTTGTAGGATGCAGTCCATTAATGCAATATCCCATTCTGTGTGAACAGCCTCGTATGCCGGGTTCAGACTACATGATCTCAGTCTGATTTTGGCCTGAATCGTAGGGTGTCGTGGTGATTCGTAAACGACAAATGGCGTCAGGACGCAAGAATCGAGCGTTTCATCTCGTATAGAGAGTCATAGTGGACGACAACCGACGCCACATCTGCAACGCTTCACAATGTCACGACAGAAAGACTAGCATGTTTAATTTTTCTGTCACATCTGTGAAGTTGACCAATAGGAGCACAGAAGCTCTTCCTTACACAGCTTTCAAACATGCCGAAACGAAAGAGACAATGGTCTCTGTAGTATTGGTGCTGCTACTGTATGTGGAATTATGCAATGGAGGAAAGATTTGTGGAGCTCCTGTCTTTATGATGGTTTGGGTGTCAGGGTGATGTTTCCCCGAGAGACAACCTGACAAACTGAAAATAGATAAATGCTGGTGAACGACAGCAGAGGTGCTTCAGCAACCCGGTGAGTACTGGAAAATAGCATTAGGATAGTACAACTATTGTTTGTTTACACTCTTGTTTCACAAAGTCAGTTGCTAGTTACGCCTTCTCGGCGAAGACGGCAAGCGCCGATTGGTCGAGAAGCAGAAGTAGTCGGACATGTTTTTTGTCCACGACATGACAAGAATTTGTGAGTCAAAATCACATAATCTGACACCGTGACTAACGTATCAGACAAAAATATTGTGTAGTGTGAACCGGGCATTAGTGTGCAAGCAGTAGATACTTGGTTTCGGAACAGAGACATTCTTTCTGTTTATCTCTCTCTCTTTCTCTCTCTCTCTTTTTTACACAGAGCAAAACCGCCAACAGGAAGGCATGGTGTTGGACTCACCGTCCTTGCGATGGTACGTAATCTCCACTTTCCGTTCCTCTGACCCCAGGAGAGCCTGAGCCACCTGAGCAATCGCATGTGTCTTGGTTTGCTCCCCGTGTAGGAAGTCACATGTACAGGGTTTCTGCATGACGTCTGGCCGCGAGAATCCCGTCATCTCACAGAATCCGTCATTACAGTAAATAATAGCACAGTTCTGGACCCGAGCATTGGCTATGATGAACTTCTTATCTGTAAACAACCAAACATCACATGAAATCAGGCTTGGATAAACATTTGAGTTACGAGTATGAGATGGGTATCACAGTTTGAGACATTGTTCAGATCTCTTCTGACAGTATATAGGACACTCATGTGAGATTTTTGTCCAGAGCAAAAGAGGAGATCCAGTTGATCTTTCACTGCAGTTTAAGCAAAGAGATCTTGTGCAAATATAGCCTAACCAAATTCACATATAAGCATGAAATTCTGACTTTCATCAAACTGACCAGATAACAGTCAGTGATTCCCAACAAAAGGTATGTGTACTCCAGGGAGCACTTGGAAAGATTTTAAAATGACTATTTTTATTGGATTGGATTTGGATTTGATATAAAAAATGTATTAATCCGCCGGGCTTTCTCTGGTAAAGTTTCTCCATTATTGCCCCCAGAACTCTAAGACTTATAGTTTATAATATTTACGATAATGCTAAATAGAATCCAGTATTAAATGAGCTAACGTTAAGTCAAGTGTAAGTCAAGCAAGTTTGAGAAACACTGAAATACTAAAAAGTTACTGAGACGATAAAATTTTTTAAGAGCATTATTTTTACTGACAAACAATTGAAGTTGTAAAGTTTCATATTTGATTTAATATTAATGACTTTTTAAATATTTTACTTCTATTATATTTTAATATTTTAATGTATTGTATTCTTTATTTTTATTATCAGAATAATAAAACGAATAATATTTTACATAATTTAAATTGTATTGTATTTTAACGTTTTATTGTTTAATTGCGTCAGAAAATTTAACCTGAGATATTTGTGATATCAATTTAGCAACTCTACAGCTTATATAATGAGTGCTTAAAAACCTCTATGCCTTAAAAATCCTCTAAATATGCTCAAGCAGTCCAGATTTCCCTGCGTATGTGTGTAATCTTCAGTATGAGACCATAATTCATCTAAACACACAGGCAGAGTATGTTGTCATTCATGCATTACAATGGTATAGCTGCTTTGTACATAAACAGAGTAATCTGACAGATGTATCTGAAGTGAAAACACTAAAAAGCCACAATGCTGAAAGTCTCCTGTCATCTGCCAG
The DNA here is from genome assembly GCA_026230005.1 of Gila orcuttii. NCBI lineage: Eukaryota > Metazoa > Chordata > Actinopteri > Cypriniformes > Leuciscidae > Gila > Gila orcuttii. The sequence continues at coordinate 49,322,207 of JAPDVR010000007.1, read as the reverse complement.
TCTCTCTGTTGATCAGGAAACCCTTTGTGTTTCGGGTTCTGTCGTGACTCTTTATCAAATGCTATATCACATATAATTGTATATATTAAGTATTACAAAAAAAAAAAAAAAAATTATTTGCAATTGTGTTTTAAACCTTATATAAAGGGAAAATCGAGCATGCACAAAACTGGATAGTGAATGCGTTCAACAAAGCAACTGTTTACTTTCCTTAAATGTATAGGCTATAAAGGGGTTATGTGTATGTAAATATAGCACAGGTTAGCTATATTTGTCTATGTATGTTAATACTAGCACTTCCTTTATCATCTAAATGATACGGAGACAAAGAATCAAGAAGCTATGTTTGATTTGTAATACTTACTCTGTCCCTCGAATTTCCGTATTATTATTCCAAGAAAGGTATTCTGAGGAGCGACATGACCTCTCCGTACAGGCATGATTATAACAATCTTAAGCTGCTCGTCCAAAAAAACGCGAACCTCCTCAAAGTTATCGCTGCATTTGAACGGCCGTTCTTTGTCCGATCTCTCTCCACTTCCAGGGAGCTTTCGCTGGCGTGAACTCACACACGGTGGCTGTAGTCACATGCGTGTCGGAAACCTTGGCTGACCTCCTCGAAACCGACACCGACAGGAATCGGTGATGAGGAAGAGTCTGCTGAGATTGGGATGGAGAAGCATCGCTGTGTGTTGCTGAACGCGTCTGGAAGACTGTATGTGTGTGTGGTGGTGATGCGCCTCTAGGGGCTTTAACTGAGCTCCACCGCCCCGGGCTGAAACTAAACTCACCCCAGCTCGCTGTCAGCCATAGCGGCGCTCATTTCCTCGATCATACGTATAGAGGGTTGAGTTTGCGCGCTCGTCACTCCTGCATTCGTGGCCGTTTTTCTGAGCATCCAAAGTGTTCGAAAAAAGTAACCAGCTAACAAAAATATGTTCTAGGAACGTTCAAGAATCTTCTTCTCTGAACGTTCTTCAAGAACCTTCTCTGAACTTTCAAAACGTAAAAAAAAAAAAATTGTTTTAAACACGTTTTTTTGTTCTCTTGCTTATTCCAACGTTGAAAGAACATAAACATTCCATTTAATCATTTTGCAAACATTAAGGAAATGTTACTTTTGAATGTTCTATAAACATTCTGAAACGCGAGGTGCGTACCAATTCGCGTAGGCTACGTGTGCGCTGTTCTATGCCGTTTTGTAGTAGCCTATAAATAGTGTGAGACTGTGAGTAGTAGTGTGTTCACAATGAAAATTCCAAAAAGAAAAAGTGCACTTTAAATGGCTACCCGGATGATGCACTTAATTAACCCTATAGCCTAGTAGGCGACAAACAGTATGTGACAAAAGAAGAATGTCTCAATTACAGTAGCTACTTGTAAAAATATAGGCAAACAAGTACCCGGATGACCTACTTCTTCTGGTGAGATTCGGAAGTGTGCATATGATGGATACTTTACTATCCCATGAGGCCACAGGAGAGGATTTGTGAATGGCAGTGAAGCGACGAAACTGATGCTGGTAGGTCACATGATAATGACAACATGGCGAATGTAGTATGTCCGATTAACATTCATACAACACACCTTCATACTGTATAGAACACACTTTTTTAGCGGTTGTGAAATAATTACTTATTCAAAATAAGTAGGCTACCTACTCAGGAGAGTGTGTGGTTTGGGACGCGGACAGACACTACATACACTCAACTGTCGCAGCTTTAATTACGTGGCGGAGGGGGAGGAGCTATCAGACTCAATGTTGAATGACAAAATAACTGTATAAAATTCATACACTACACGATTGAGCACATAGTGCATAAGTAGCCTACATAGTGTATAGTGCGTCATTTGGGACGCAACTAAGTAGTAGCTTACTATTTAAAAATGTATTAAATGTTAGACAAACTTCTAACTAAAACTTTTCAAAAGAAAAAAAAAAAGGTTTATTTATAAATGTTTTTTGTGCTAATGCTTTTAGAATGATACTAAAGACCATAACTTTGAACAAACAGTCTTTGACGTCAAACAAACATATAAGAGCTGTGTCAGTAGCATTTTGGTGTTTATATAACATATGACAGCGATTTTACAACGACACATTATTTTTAAGACATTTAAGATGACACTCATATTTGATTTTAACCTTTTCACTTGGTATATAAGAATTCGCTAAATAGCGAACAACAATCACGTTCCTAGCAATGGTTAGCGAACTCACACATTGGAATTTCTGTCAGTGATTAAGCTTGTTTAATAAAACCGCCATGGACTAAAAAAATTAAAAGATATTTGCGACTTTTTATCTCACAATTCTGACTTATTTTCTCACAATTCCAAGTTTGCATCTCACAATTCTGACTTTTTCCTCTCAATTCTGACTTTTTTTCTAAAGTACAATTCTAAGGAAAAAAGACTGACTTTATATTTCGCAATTCTGACTTTATAACACACAACTGCGAGTTTATATCACGCAATTCTGAAAAAAAGTCAAAGAGAAAATGTTTCAGAATTATGAGCTACAAAGTTTTATTCAGTGGTGTAAACAAACCTCCATAATACTTGAATCCAAAACCAAAGTACTAAGATTGCGCAAGACGAAACTCAACAGAAAATTACTGACAGAATTTCGACTGTGGATTTCAATGGTTTGCACCCAGTTATAGTAATATTGTATATAGTATTGAGTTATAGTAATGCCACTTTCTTCATTTGTTTTGAAAGGCAAAACATAGGCTACTCAATTTTAACAAAAGTTTTAAAATATGCATTCAAATTATAATTTTTTAAATAATATTTTTACTGTAAAAATTAAACAGGTTTTTACTGACTTTTTGGGTTAAAATTATTATTCTTATTATTAATATCGTCATTATTATTATTATAATTACAATGTACAGTTATTGTTTCTTGGCTAAGAATTGGTTAACTGTGGCACCAACTGACAATTTGGGTTGAACAAGATGAAGCAATTGTGTCTAAAAATTACCAATAGTAATTTTTAAATTCGCCACATTAAAAGTCCTTTTAAGCCATTTTATTATTTAAAATGTATCCATAATAATGGATACATATTATACCAGTAATGTATCAGCCTTAAATCTTCTTCGCAGTTGCAATATAGTGAGCTGTCCATGGTCCTGAAAAGCTCTCCACAATATTCCCACTCTATATGACTATACCAGACCTATTTTATGTCAACCCGTAATACTTATAAAAGTGATGCACATTTACTGAATGGGTTTCTCTGCTGCTTTGTGGGTGTCTGCATTAATCCATATGGCCTACTGACAATTTCAAGCTAATCTCCAAGCTTGGGCTCTGTGCGGGATAGACAGAAAGAAAGACAAAGCAGAATGGAGAGCTTGTCTTAGTGAAACATCTGTCCCAGTATTTCAGTGAGGGCTGAAAACCCATCTGCTCCATTGAGAAAAAACAAACAAGAGGATGGACAGCATTGAAATGCAAATAACAACTACAACAACAACAGAACCTCTTTTAGTGTCTGACCTTCTGCTCTTTTCCCAAAATGTCCTGTTGCTGTGTCTTTGATTGATTTTTAAAAGGCTTGTTAATGTAAGCTCCATAATATCTCCTTTGTTTCTCATAGACAGCATTGAGAATGGAGAGCAAATTAAGACTTCTGCTTCTCTGCTTGTTTCAAAGCAGCTTCACTGTAATAAACAGAATCAATGATGTAAACATCACATACAAATTCCAATTCTGCTGTAAAGCAACTCTAAAAAGACAAGTGTCATTATTCAGCTCAATTCAGTTCAGTGTTGATTCAGATCACTTCAATAACAGTGTCGATGTTGCAAAATGTCTCATTTATGTAACAAATTTGATTCAGCTATAAAGCAGCTCTACAGAAGTCAATAGGATCATTATTCAGCACAATTCAGTTCAAGTTTTGTTCTTATCCAACATCTCACACTGCAATTATTTCTCACCAAATGACTGGAATTGCTATCCACATTAATTTACAAAGTATACGTAAAATAGCACAGGGCTAATGATCCTAAAAGCAAGATGTTTGAAAAGTCCTTAAAAATTCATTAGGCTAACCATTGGAGTTTAAAGTGTTTTGACAGTCTTCATGTTCAGAGTTTAATTGCGTGAGGAGTTCACAGCGATGATGATGATAGAGGTGATCTGGGATCTGGATACTGATCCAAACAGAAAGTGTACTGTTGCTATAGTAACCTCCTCAGACAAACCCCATTTCTGTGTGCCAATTTAGCGGCACCTGGGAACATGTCATTTTTTGAAGGCTAGACTCCCTCTATACAAACCTTTTGTTTTGACTTCCTGTGGGGGAGTTCTGGTCTTAATTGCGGGGGTCAAACCCGTGTGTAATTCGTACCCTGATGCGAGCGACTCAACAGCAGAACAGGGAACCGCAGGTGTCAGTATGAGACTCGCACAGCTGCTGGAATGTGTCATCAAACATGGCAGCAGCTCAGGATTACTTCTCACACTTTAGAGTCTGCATTATTCTCAGTGTCTTTTTGATTGGTTTCCGTTCGTATGAGGCAGGACACAATCTTTGCATTTGCTTTTAATGTCCATATCCTGCGGTTAATCTTAGGAGCATGAGAATGTGCATGGATGCACTTGTTGAAAATCTATAGCATATGCTGTATATATTATATTTTAGTACTGACCAATCAATTAAGCGCGATTAATCGCATCTGGAGTTGTGTGCGTGTGTGTGTGTGTATATATATATATATATATATATATATATATATATATATATATATATATATATATATGTTAGATGCAATTAGTTGTGATTAATCGATTTGACAGCACTAACACATATATATATATATATATATATATACAGGTGCTGGTCATATAATTAGAATATCATCAAAAAGTTGATTTATTTCTGTAATTCCATTCAAAAAGTGAAATTTGGATATTATATTCATTCATTACTCACAGACTGATATATTTCAAATGTTTATTTCATTTAATTGTGATGATTAAAACTGACAACTAATGAAAATCCCAAATTCAGTATCTCCAAAAATTAGAATATTACTTAAGACCAATACAAAAAAAAGGATTTTTAGAAATGTTGGCCAACTGAAAAGTATGAACATGAAAAGTATGAGCATGTACAGCACTCAATACTTAGTTTGGGGCTCCTTTTGCCTGAATTACTGCAGCAATGCGGCGTGGCATGGAGTCGATCAGTCTGTGGCACTGCTCAGGTGTTATGAGAGCCCAGGTTGCTCTGATAGTGGCCTTCAGCTTCTGCATTGTTGGGTCTGGCGTATCGCATCTTCCTCTTCACATTACCCCATAGATTTTCTATAGGGTTAAGGTCAGGCGAGTTTGCTGGCCAATTAAGAACAGGGATACCACGGTCCTTAAACCAGTTACTGGTAGCTTTGGCACTGTGTGCAGGTGCCAAGTCCTGTTGGAAAATGAAATCTGCATCTCCATAAAGTTGGTCAGCAGCAGGAAGCATGAAGTGCTCTAAAACGTCCTGGTAGTCGGCTGCGTTGACCTTGGACCTCAGAAAACACAGTGGACCAACACCAGATGACATGGCACCCCAAACCATCACTGACTGGAAACTTTACACTGGACTTCAAGCAACGTGGATTCTGTGCCTCTCCTCTCTTCCTCCAGACTCTGGGACCTTGATTTCCAAAGGAAATGCAAAATTTACTTTCATCAGAGAACATAACTTTGGACCACTCAGCAGCAGTCCAGTCCTTTTTGTCTTTAGGCGCTTCTGACGCTGTGTCTTGTTCAAGAGTGGCTTGACACAAGGAATGCGACAGCTGAAACCCATGTCTTGCATACGTCTGTGCGTGGTGGTTCTTGAAGCACTGACTCCAGCTGCAGTCCACTCTTTGTAAATCTCCCCCACATTTTATAATGGGTTTTGTTTCACAATCCTCTCCAGGGTGCGGTTATCCCTATTGCTTGTACACTTTTTTCTACCACATCTTTTCCTTCCCTTCGCCTCTCTATTAATGTGCTTGGACACAGAGCTATATATATATATATATATATATATATATATATATATATATATATATATATGACCTGGTTTTAACATGATTCTAGAAAGTGAAACCTGGATCTGGATTGTCATCATTCTTGGATTCTTCATGAAAGCCAACACGAAGGAGACACTCTAGAAGTGATCATTTCTAAAAGTACAGACAGTTTCAGAGCCATGATCGCTTACAGCTTTTCTTCTGCTGACTGATATGAGCTTTAAATCTGCTGAGCTGTCAGTCATGTGGAGACCCGGCAGGTCTCTAAAGATCTGAGAGGCTGCAGTTTACCTAATAAAAGATTATTGCTCTGAGACATTGAATGAGAGAGCATGTGTTAATTTCAAATTAAACAGTAAATGCTGTGCAATCAGACTGAAATGATCAGGGATCACTGGAATCTCACTTATGGTAATGCCCCCTTTTCTTCATACTCTGTTTGTCTTTGACATCTGCTGAGGATTTTGATCTTCTCATGTGATCAGCTGATACCTGAGCTGAACATGAACAGACGAGGTTCATACGAGCTAAATTGCATGATGCACACTCGTAAGCATCCAGGACTGTTGAGGTTATGCCAGGTGAAGAGGACGTTACTAATCCTGCGTGTGTGTGTTTAAATGATGCATGGTGTGAGAGATGACCTGTTATGATTTACTCCCGCACTAACCTCAAAAGAAATAGACCATTTCAGACACTCCAGTTGTTTGATGTGGCCGTATTTCTGATAAAGTGTGTATCATCTTTGCCTTGTGCATTTTTAGGCTCTAAAAATGAGTACTGGCACATGACAGCTTGATTTCATCCCTGAAAGCAGAGAAATTGTGATATTGACTAAAATGTGTGTCAGAAAGGATGCATGTTGCTGGGAAATGTGGTCTGCAGCCTTCATGGCCTGAAAAGTGAAGATAAGCACAGTTTGTGTCCATCATATTTTGTTGAAAATGCTTGAAAATACAAAATTCAATAGAAATTGTTATCTAAAATGATCCATTTTACCTAGGGGTGCCTCAGGGCTAAGTGCTTGGACCACTTTTCTTCTCCATCTACATGTCATCACTAGGATCTGTCATTCAGAAATATTGTTTTTCCTATCACTGCTAATGACACACAACTCTACCTCTCATTTCAGCCAGATGAGTTGCAGCTGCTTGCATCTTCTTGCTGGATGAAGAACCACCTTCAACCCAGCCTTGCAAAAACAAAACTGCTTATGGTCTCAGCCAACCCAACACTCCATCACAACTTCTCCATTCAGCTAGGTTTGTCAACATTCAAAATATTAATGTTAAAAACCTTCCAGGAATTCCCTTAGCAATGCCCTGGAAACCACCCAAAGTACCCTAGCAACGTCATGGCAACCACCTAGCAACATATCAGCATTGTGAGCAGGCAAACACTGCTCATGTTTTGTTCAGAAAATGTCAGACTATAGCTGACTTTGCTGTTATCTCTGCAGTGATAGAGTCAGTGTTTTTCCTGCGTGAGAGAGCTTGACTAGTCTGTTTTGCTCTTGATTGTTTTAAAAAGCTTCCATTTTTCCCAGCCACAGGCTGCCATGTATCGTTCATTTCCCTTAATCTGTGGGAATGAGGAGAAATTGTCGAGCAGCAGGAGAGAGGAGCAGTTAATCCAACTCTCACTCCGGGGAACACATCTATGCTGCACCTTTCTCATCTGATGCGTCTCCCTCTCCTTCATCTCAATCTCTCATTCTCTCATTCTCTCTCTCTCCTTCGCTCCTGTCCATCACGATTAGGGTCAATGCCATCAGCCTTTTCAATAGCAATGTTTATCGCTCTCTTTGCCTTCTATCCCTTCATTCTCCACCCACTCATGTTTTTACACAGCAGTCTTGAGTTAAATGAAAGGAAAGATGATTGAGAAAAACAGCAGATTGTGTTGTCAAGATTTTGCTTTTCGTTCAGATAAATCTTAGCACATGCAACAAGCATGTGACGTTGCTTTCTGTTGCTGTCGTTTTATAAAAGCAACACTCTTGAGGCTCTTTTTCTGCTTGCACAAGAACACAATTTACTGTTGCATGACCTCAAGTTGCTTATTGCTTTAATACACTACTGTTCAAAAGTTTGATTTTATTAATGTTTTTGAAAGAAGTCTCATGCTCATCAAGACTGCATTAATTTGTTCAAAAAAATACATTCATTTTTTTACAAATATTATTACAATTTAAAATAACTTTATGTTGTATTAAAATTATTACAAATGTTTTCTATTTGAATTATTTTTTATTTCTGTTATGTAAAGCTCGTCTTCTGAAACAACTTTGCTTTTCACCAAGGCCTCATATTTTCCACTTTTTTTTAACTACATTCAAGTAATTCCCACTTTTCATGAGCCAATCAGTTTCCAATGTATGAATATCCCATATGTCAAAATTGTGAAAATGGATTGTGGATAGCCTTTCATGCTGACTAAATTTCAAAAACACAAGAACGGAGATACATTACCATTCAAAAATTTGAGGTCAGTATGATTCGTTTTTTAAATAAGTTTTATGGAGCAAGGATGCATTAAATTGATCAAAGTGTCAGTATAAAGGCTTTTATAGTATTACAAAATATTTATATTTCAAATAAATGCTGTTATTTTGAACTTTATATTCAACAAAGTGTTCTGAAGACTGTAGTATGCACTGAATACAATTACAATTCTAAATCACTTCAGAGGACTATTTACCCATTTAATGTCCAGTGACTAGGAGAGTAAAGAAGCCAGAGCCATGGATCAAATTCACTCAATGTATTGATTGGACAAATGAAAGAATTAATTATTTGCTCACAATGTCAACAAAATGTAAATATGTCTCAAATCCTGAAAAAAATTCCTCAAAAGCAGCATAACTGTTTTCAAATCAGTGAATTATAATTATTTCTGAAGGATCTGATTGAGCATTGAAGAATCTTGACAATAAGACCAGGAAAATGTCGTCACCTTCATTTATAAAGCGCTTTTAACAATATAAATTGTTTCAAAGCAGCTTTACAGTGATAATAGGAAATTAAAGTAACAGAGATTGTTTTGGCTTTACAGCAGGTCTAGAATAAAGTTATTGTCTTGCTAAAGTTAGTTTTGATTGATTCACTTCTGTTGCAACGATCATTAGTTATTAACTTAGGGACCGCTTTTTCTAACAGACACCGTTCTGACAGAAAACCCTTAATGCGATCCAGCCGCTCATTTGCACAAAACAGTGCCTGGTGGCTCCAGAACACAAACCATGAAATAGGTTCCAAGGTACAAGACTTTATAATACAGAATTTATCGCTTCCGCTTAGCCACGTGAATCGGAATTATCCCGACAATGTTTTATCTGTACAGGGGAGAGACTAGTTGACACTTCAGGACTTCTTATGATGTAACAAATACATCAGGGTTTATGGGAAGTGTTCCCAGTTCCGGCTGATCTAATCTTTGCAGCCTAACATTGAATTATAGAAGTCTATAATGTGTTATGTGTATGCTAAGCCAAAGAGATGTGTTTTTAGTCTAGATTTGAACTGACAGACTGTGTCTGCTTCCCGGACAATGTTAAGAAGATTGTTCCAAAGTTTTGGTGCTAAATAGGAAAAGGATCTACCGCCAGCAGTCGATTTTGATATTCTAGGTTTGATATAACTGGCTGGAATTTTGAGATCGCAATAGATGTGAAGGGCTATAATGTGTTAAGAGCTCGCTCAAGTACTGGGGAGCTAAACTTTTTAGTGCTTTGTAAGTAATCAGCAATATTTTAAAATTTATACGATGTTTAATAGGGAGCCAATGCAGTGTTGACAGAATCGGGCTAATTTGGTCATACTTCCTGGTTCTAGTAAGAACTCTAGCGGCTGCATTTTGGACCCGCTGTAGTTTGTTTATTAGGCGTGCAGGGCAACCACCTAGTAGAACAGTGTTTCTCAACCTCTCCTGCAGGGACCCCCTGACAGGACATGTTTTTGTTTTAACCCTGAAATGGCACACCTGATTCAATTAGTCAGCTATACATTAAGCCTTTGAGCCTTTAATTAATTGAATCAGGTGTGCCATTTCAGGGTTAAAACAAAAACATGTCCTGTCAGGGGGTCCCTGCAGGAGAGGTTGAGAAACACTGTAGTAGAACATTACAATAATCTAGCCTTGATGACATGAACGCATGAACTAACTGTTCCACATTTGTCATTGAGAGCATATGACGTAATTTAGATATATTTTTAAGATGGAAAAATGCGGTTTTACAGATACTAGACATGTGATTTTCAAATGAAAGAGCACACCCAGGTTCCTAACCGACGGCGAGGACTTGACAGAGCAGCCATCAAGTGTTAGACAGTATCATAGGGTAGTATGTGAGGAAGTTTTTTTGTCCAATGATTAGAATCTCTGTTTTTTCAGAATTAAGTAGTAGGAAATTACTTGTCAACCATTTTTTTATATCAGCTGTGCATTCCGTTAATTTTGTGGATTGGTAAGTTTCGTCAGGGCGTGAAGAAATGTAGAGCTGAGGTATCATCAGCATAACAGTGAAAACTAATGCCATGCTTCCTAATGATATCTCCTAAGGGTAGTATGTACAGAGTGAACAGCAACGGTCCTAGTACTGAGCCTTGTGGTACGCCATACTGAACTTTTGATCGATAAGACATCTCTTCATTTACTGCTACAAACTGATAACGGACAGATAAGTATGATTTAAACTATGCTAGTGCAATTTCACTAATGCCAACATAATTTTCAATAGTATCAAATGCAGCACTAAGATTGAGTAACACTAATAGAGAGATACAACCACGATCGGATAATAAGAGCAAATAATTTGTGACTCTGATGAGAGCTGTCTCAGTACTATGGTACGGTCTAAATCCTGACTGAAAATCCTCCCAGATACCATTTCTTTCTAAAAAGGAACATAGTTGTGAGGATATTGCCTTTTCTAGTATCTTTGACAGAAAAGGTACATTCGAGTGTAGATGTGTGTGTGTGCATTGAGTTGAAATGGAAACATTTAACATCTACTGTAAAAACATGTGTACAAACAACGGATGAAATTGTGTTTAATGGTTTTAGAACAGCTTTGGGCATTTTTACAAGTAACACAAGGGCCGTATATTGTCATGGGTCCAGGGCTTGTTTTGAGTACACAAAGCTTCTTTTTTTTCTCTCCGTTCATTTAGAGAGGTGATAAGTGTCTCACCATGCGAGCGCGTCTATCTTTAGCGAGGAGAGCGCATGTCCCGTGGGAATTAAGAGGCCACAATGTACATTCGCTAAAGAACAGACACATCTCGTCTGTCACACGGTGATAGTGCCGCCACCCCGTCATAAAACACACTCCTATTTTCACTCTTGTCGGCTGTCAGCCTCAGATGGTGTCACAGTCACAGCCTGTCGTAAACTTTTTCTTGCTCTTTATCTCCCCGTCTCCCTCCAGTTTATACCTCCTTCAGTTTCCCTTTGTGTGTCGTGTCACCCGCTGCTCTGGTTCCCAGAAAGAGCCTCACGCAAGGGCCCTGAGCCCCGGCTCTTTGTGATGAGGTTATCAGGCTGGTAAAAGGGCATGACAGGATCTCTCCAGCGCCGCCCTCCTGGAGAAACAGACCCCTAGAGTGAGAACATGTGTCAGCACTTCATACCACCACTGATAACACAGATTATGATTGTCTCACATATGCTTAACACATCTCTACTACAAGCCTCTTGTAGTTTGAAATAATACAGCTACATCTTGACAAAGTAGTAAGCTGAAGTATTTAATCTATTTAATTAAACAAAATGCTATTAAAGGTGCTCTAAGCGATGTCACACGTTTTTTTAGGCCAAAACATTTTTTGTCACATACAGCAAACATCTCACTATCCGCTAGCTGCCTGTCCCCTGAACACACTGTAAAGAAACGCGGTCTCTGTAGACACCCCAGGCTCTACAAACGGCAACAAAAACAAACTGGGCTAACCCACACCACGAAACATAACAAACTGTTCCAGCCAATAACCGACAAGAAGGATTTGGGGGCGGGGTTTGGGGGGTTAGTGTGCGGATGAGGAGGAGGGAGGGTCTAGCTAGCCTCCGTTTTGTTTGACAATACTTCGAACTTCAACAAGAAGTGACGTCACCCAACATCGCTTAGAGCACCTTTAATATTAACCATGTGTACACTACCGTTCAAAAGTCTGGGGCAGTGTTATTTTAGTAGGCCTAATAGTGAGATAGTTTTTTTAAGTAGTTTGAGTAAGTTTTTATTTTTATATTTTTTTATTTTTTTATTTTAGTTAAAGGCCCACTGAAGTGCCTTTTATGAGTTCCCTTAAACGCACAGCCTTATTCAATGTGTGGACGTGAAAATGGAAAACGGGGCGGGACATATCAAACAGCTCCTCCCCTTTTTTAAAATAGCCAATAGCGTTTAGTTTAATCACAGCTCAGCCAGAGCCGTTGAGCTCAGTAAAGCTGCGGTTTTCTTTTAATCTCTAACCATTTCTCCTCCTAATCTCCTCCATATCGCTTTAAAAAATAACTTTCTGTGCAGAATTTAAACGGGTCCGATACGATTTCTGGTCTGCAGCGACTCGATCACATGATCCTGTCTGTGCTGTCGGGTCTCTGGACCGGAGCTGCAGCGGTTCACGTGACACTAACAAACCACACTTCATTCGCCCCAATGGAAAGCATATTTACACTGTCTGACTCGTTCCCTATCCCCTATATAGTGCACTTGTGGCATTTACCAGAAAATAGTAGTCTAAATATGTGAACAAATGAACGATTTCAGCCGCAGTTTCAGCGGCTACTTATAATGTAGGGGCCGGAGCTTCAGATTCTAGAGAACATTTGATTGGACAGAAAATCTGATGAGAATATGAAGTGCAGAGTGATGTCATCTAAATCATTGATCCATATTGGTGGAAGTGAGAGACTGTAAGTTTAGAACACTTATACTGCATCTTCTAAATGTGAATTTTGTCATTGTTTTGGTGCACACTAACTGATAACAGTTAGACTAACATATTCATACTTAAAGCCAAAAAACTTAAATTTTGATTTCATGGGGACCTTAAGGTTTTAATAATTTTGTTATGGGTTATTTTGTCTTTTTTTATGTCTTTAAATTCATGTTTATTCAAATTTAATTGTTGGTTATTTTAATAAATCAAACTAAATGGAAATGAAAAATGTTTCCTGGCAACAAAATATTATAATTCTTTCTAATTGTAATAAATGTAAAAAAATGTCCTTATTTTATTTAACTTAAGTAAACTTGACTTGACTTGACTTAAACATTTATATTATTTCAGGTAGCCTAACTGAAGGAGCATAAGGAAATGCTCCTTCTTAACAATTTTTTTTTTATGGTTTTAATTTTAGTTTTAATTTTATTTTACTTGGGGTTGGTAAGATTTTTAAATTTTTCTGATTATGATCCTTCAGAAATCATTCTATAATATGAAACATTTCTTATTTGAAAAGTTCAAGTAAAGACTTTAAGACAAACTTCAATGTTTTTGATGGCGTAACATTCTGGTATTTAGTACTATATACAGTATATGTAGTATATAGAATAATATATATATATATATACTTTTCTAGTTGACAATATTATGCTATTTACTAAATACTAAATAGCACAATATTGTCAATTAGAAAAGTTACTTCATCAAAAACACACGCATATACTGTATAGGTTGTCTTAGTTTGTATTAATTAACATCATCTTTTTTAAATGATTGCTGTAAATTAATGAAATTTACACTTGGATGAACACCTGCTATGAATGGAATCATCTCTTTGGATTATGAGGACACAGGATTAGCTGTGATGATTGTGTACAACACAATTAGGTCAAATACACCTAATTATCACTCTGTTACAGTATGAATGAAGAAACTTTTGCATATTTTGACCTGGGCTGAAGAGGCCTGAATCTTTTTTGGGTAGCTCTGGATGTTTTAGAGACTCAACGGTAAAGCAAAGTCGCTGAAATTTGACTTTGTTATTTATGGGTCATTCAAAGACAACCTCAGAGTGAACAGATCGAGACCGGTTGGAGAAATGTCCTCGGTAATGCTTATGCATTAATAGGCCAGTTGATTTGAGTCTATTCTGTGCACACTGCCATTCGCAACCTGTTTTAATTAATATGCCATATTTTAAAGTGAAATGGGATATTTAAAAAAGAAAAAAAAAGAGCAAAGAGGCAAAAAGGACGAGAAACGATTGGATTGGGAAAAGTGGTCGTTTGCTAGAATGGAGACAGACTGAACATTTGACTGAGTTTGCAAAAACATTGACTAAATAATAGCTATTTTAATATTGATGAACATTATCCATTATCCCATAGCCTAAATAACATAATTGAAAGGAAAGTAGTTTCAGAAGACCAGAATTCATTTTTATCTCAAAACTAAGTGCACCAATAAATCGTTCCACAAAGACCAAGGATCTGCATTAAGTAAATATTATTAGCAAACAGACTTCAGAAGACTTGGAACATAGATCACGTCATTTGAAGAAAAAATGGTGTTGCAACAATTTTCACTTAAATTTTTTTCAATTTCTTGTAAATCTCACAGTTAATTACAAATAAATGGCAAGTAACAAATTATGAAGGTGAAAGAATGACATCTTTTAAAATATACTCCAATTATCTTGATATAAAGCTTCAAAATATCAATTGTTACAGTGTACATTTATGGTGATTTTTAGTTATTTTTTCATGCTTGACAGTTGTATGTTGAACATGTACAGTTGTAAATAAAACAAATATTACAAAGGTGTTGTACAACAAAATACAGTTTCATTCACTACTATATACTATTTCAGTTTTCTACTTCAAAATCTTGTTTAATTCATTGTGTTACTTGTTTCATTGTATATATTTTCGCAATTTACAAATTATTTCAGAGTGAAAATTGTATTTGTGTGTGTGTGTGTGTGTGTGTGTGTGTGTGTGTACTCAATGGGCTTATTACCTCACCCTCATCTGTGTCTGACCTGGCCCTCACTATCACTCATGTAACCATAGTAACCACCTCTCCACCATCACAGGCTGTTTTTTTCTCAATGCAAATTGACTTCGCGAAAAAAGCCCCCCAGATCCTCAACCCTCCACTGCGTGACTAGCAAACCGCTCTCACAAATTAAACAGCCCAGACACAGACACAGTGTCACATTTCAACAATGAAATGATTCTGACATCCAGCTGAGATGTGAGATTGTGTGTATGAGCGCATGAGCGTGTGTTAGTAGGGTTTAGATCAATGTTTCTCAACCTTTTCTGTCTTACATAAGAGGGTTTAAATAATATTGTGGCAACATCCATATATATATATCAGTAATTGAATGTGCTGTTGATTAAGAAAGACATTCAAGAAAATAATATATTTTTAATATAATTTTTGTTAAATTTTTTTTAATTATTTTTATTTATTTAATATTGTATTTATATTGCAACTTAAAATGCAATATTAAAAATGTAAAGCTTTTAAAAGCAAAATCATTTCAACATGGACAGGTTGTGTGAAGCCATCATCCTCAAAAACCATGAACAAAACTACACAAGGTCAAAGAAAATATCACCCAGACTTCATAAAGTGTGAGTTAATTCATTTCTTCACTTAATTATTGGCTGCTGAGAGCAGGAAAGCATTCAAATGTAAGAAATATTTACAAACAAAAATGGTCCATTTTCCTGTTCAGTCCTGTGCAGTTCATGGTGATATTTAATTCAGTATTTGATTTTAGGGAGATTTTTGTTTACCTTTGTTTTACCGTGTTCGGCTGCTACTTGATAGAGCAAAGCCAGACGAGAAGAAGTGCTCTAGATCAAGATGAAATGAAATCATTCAAATAATGTTGTACTTGCATAGTTGCTAAAGATGTTTAAGCAGCAGATCCAGACACACACACACACACACACACACACACACACACACACACACACACACACACACACACTCACACACACACACACACGGCTGGTCCTCAGAGGGTTTTGGGCTTGTGGTTCGACTGTCTGTCTCCATAACAGCGCGTCTGGCGGGCAGCCAGTAACTCATCTCTAAGGGTGTTTTCACTCCAGTCCTCTTTTAAAGAACTTAAAAAGTGAAGCAATTAAAAATAACCCAGCTCTCGTTGCATTCACATTGTCTTAGGCACTTTTAATGATTTGTTTGTCACAGATGTTTATTTCTTAATAGTTCACGTTGTAAGTCACTAGTCATGATGTAGAAACATTCATATAGAAAATTATTGAGTGAAAGAAGAATGATGTAAAATAAAAAATATTAAAAACTCAGCCCTCCTTCCAGAAGATTAAAAATCATTTAATCAGTATTGTGCATTTATTGGAATATTTTTGTTTCAACATTGTTATATGGTTGCAGTGGGTGTGAGAACATATTTAAACTGGCTTATGAATCTTAAAACAAGGCTACGACTTATGAGAACAATGTTACAAAATGAATGAGAGTCGTACATTAGGTAGTTTACATCACAAAAGAAGAAAAAAAATTATGCAGGTAATGAGATAAGTAATGTTTTTTTTTAAATCACTAATCCTGGGTATAGGATACAATAAATTGTTTGTGATAGTTGTCATTTAAATTGCTTTGGATTAACAAATTAGCTAACAGCACTATTTATGATTGTATATTCTCCGTAATGATTGGGGTCACGCTTAGGGTGCTTGTCATCTTTGAGAATTGAAAAAACGAGCCAATGCACATTGGCATGCGAGATTTGCATCTCGCGCTCCGCCCCGCAGCGCGGGTATAAATACAGAAGTGGATGTACGCACCTCAGAAACCCAGAAAGAGCCCCACGCAAGGGCCCTGAGCCCCGGCTCTTTGTGATGAGGTTATCAGGCTGGTAAAAGGGCATGACAGGATCTCTCCAGCGCCGCCCTCCTGGAGAAACAGACCCCTAGAGTGAGAACATGTGTCAGCACTTCATACCACCACTGATAACACAGATTATGATTGTCTCACATATGCTTAACACATCTCTACTACAAGCCTCTTGTAGTTTGAAATAATACAGCTACATCTTGACAAAGTAGTAAGCTGAAGTATTTAATCTATTTAATTAAACAAAATGCTATTAAAGGTGCTCTAAGCGATGTCACACGTTTTTTTAGGCCAAAACATTTTTTGTCACATACAGCAAACATCTCACTATCCGCTAGCTGCCTGTCCCCTGAACACACTGTAAAGAAACGCGATCTCTGTAGACACCCCAGGCTCTACAAACGGCAACAAAAACAAACTGGGCTAACCCACACCACGAAACATAACAAACTGTTCCAGCCAATAACCGACAAGAAGGATTTGGGGGCGGGGTTTGGGGGGTTAGTGTGCGGATGAGGAGGAGGGAGGGTCTAGCTAGCCTCCGTTTTGTTTGACAATACTTCGAACTTCAACAAGAAGTGACGTCACCCAACATCGCTTAGAGCACCTTTAATATTAACCATGTATATGTACCATAATAACCATTGTTATATGGTTGCAATGGGTGTGAGAACATATTTAAACTGGCTTATGAATCTTAAAACAAGGCTATGACTTATGAGAACAATGTTACAAAATGAATGAGAGTCGTACATTAGGTAGTTTACATCACAAAAGAAGAAAAAAAATTATGCAGGTAATGAGATTTTTAAATCACTAATCCTGGGTATAGGATACAATAAATTGTTTGTGATAGTTGTCATTTAAATTGCTTTGGATTAACAAATTAGCTAACAGCACTATTTATGATTGTAGTCCTAATCTTATACACAAAGGCCAGAAGTTCTCCAATATAAAGATATTTGTTGAGTGCTGCTGTTTTAGCAACATGTGAATGTTCCAGTGCAGTGTTTTCAGTCAGCCAGTGTTTGATTTGTTGGGTTTTTGCTGCCATCTGCTGGATTTTGGGGTGCAGCACATTTCATTACCACAATAGCATTAAAGATGATTTTTTTTTCCAGTGTTAAAATACTTTATTCAGTTCCACTAATATAAAAGAGAATTATCGCATCTAGGGCACCAAAGTATGCATGATGAACAAATACCAGTGATTTGATATTTTGTCAACGCTTTAGATGCACTGGAGAATATATTAGGACTTATTAGTTGTTTGTTAGCAAATGCCTTTCTTTAGTGTGCACTGTAATAAAATAAAATAAATCAAAGTTGTAATAAAACAAAGTTTATTGGAGCACGTTTTACATGAAAATCTATTCTACTTAAGAATTTAAAGTTTAATTAAATGTACCTTGCCATCTCTTTGTAGGCTGATTGTAATTTTTTTTTACATTTCTGATTAAAATTGTTTCAGTGTAAGACCTACACAATTATTTCCCCTTTTGCTGTTGCAATTGCATGTTAAAATACCAAACACTGTGGTATGGTTTTGCTTTGTGAACCATAGTTAAAGGTAGGCAAAAATTTTTACTATTTTTATTATACTGGTTGACTCTCTTCACATCCTGATAGCAATCAATTGGCTAATAGAAGTGGCCAACATATTAAAATATGTATCTTCTGTGGAAGTCTCAGGAGTCAGGACCAAAACAATCAGTCTGAATACAATGATATGAAGTCCTACCCATATTCACAGAGTCCTCATTAGAAGCCATTTCAATGTATACATATCGTCTCGGTTACGTATGTAACCCTCGTTCCCTGAAGGAGGGAACGCAGACATAGTTGGACGTACCGTAATGATTGGGGTCACGCTTAGGGTGCTTGTCATCTTTGAGAATTGAAAAAACGAGCCAATGCACATTGGCATGCGAGATTTGCATCTCGCGCTCCGCCCCGCAGCGCGGGTATAAATACAGAAGTGGATGTACGCACCTCAGAAGCCTTCCGAACCCCCCGCATTTATTGAGGCGGCGATGGGACCGGGCTTAGGCCATGGAAGTCCACTGCTGTTCCACATGACCCACTCAGACATACTTGGATAACACTGGGAAAGCGTACCCTTTCGGTGGAAAGGGAGACGCTGCTGAAGCCACATCCTGCTCGTAGGGAGGGTATTATGTGGAGGTTACACATATGGACTGGGCGTTTCCGGGCAGCACAACATATGGAATGTCACTGAGGTGCCAAGGGAAAGACACGGGCTCGCCACAGGGAGTCGTACCATGGAAGAATACACATATGGGATTGCCGTAGGGATCACAACATATGGGACCCAGCCTAGCACAGGATCCACCAATGCATACGAGTGTTAGGCCTGGCATCGGACGCTCCGCCACGTCCGTTGCCAAGGGGAGTGGAGGAACTCAACAGGGTTTGGCTAATGAGGAATTCTACTGGAGCAAGAATGGCGCACATATCCAGTCCAGGAATGTCGCAGCAAGCCGACACTTCGAGCTGGGCTTACGGTGTTGACTGGCTTCTATGCAAAGAGAGCATACGGGAAGCTACCGGCTCGACACACAGGCAATAAAATCTAGCGAACGTGTTTGGTGTCGCCCCGCCCGCAGCTCTACAAATATCTGTCAGCACCCAGGAAGAAGCTACAATCCGAGTGGAGTGGGCTCGCAAACCGGGGGTGCATGGTGCGTCTTGGGATTGATACGCCAAGACGATGGCATCCACTATCCAGTGGGCCAACTGCTTGGAGACAGCCTTTCCCTTCTCCTGGTCTCCGTAACAGACGAAGAGCTGGTCTGAGGTCCTGAGGCGTTCTGTCCACGTACAGGCACAGAGCGCCGACGGGACAGAGAAAAGCCAGGGCTGGGTCTGCCTCCTCCGGGGGCAGCATTTACAGGTTGACCACCTCGTCCCGAAAGGGAGTGGTAGGAACCTTGGGCACATATCCAGGTCGGGGCCTCAGAATTACTGAGGTGCGTGAGAAGGCGTAATCGGGTCCTCAAACCGCACCTGGCTGGCGATACAAAAGAGGACTGAGGGTGGCAAGGCTTTACAGGGTCGCACACCGCCAGTCTGGCCTTCTTGTGACCCAGGAACAGAGGAATTTGCTCTTTGAAAATTTGGGTGCCACTGGACTCCGGGGAACAGAAACGGACACAAAACAAAGATTCTCCACCCGGCCCTCTTCCGGAGGAGGGAGTGGTGTGGTCACCATCTCCCGAAGAGCTCGTTCCTCCATCTCTGGGTGGCCTGTCTCAGGGACGCTTGTGCTTGCCTCCTGTCCTGGCAGCTCCTGAGACGGGCTGGGCGGCCTGCCTGCGGACAGCTCCACGTTGAGGCTTGGGTGAAGGCTGCTGCTGTGGCCTAGTGGGAGCGGAGGCGGCGGCAGGGGGACGCCCTCAGCGATGAGCAGGCGGAGGATCTTCCACCGGCAAACGGGTGGAGGCAGCAGCAGGCCTTCGGGGCAGGATGTGTCGGATTGCCTCCGTATGCTTCTGGGTGGCAGAGAACTGTTAGGCGAAATTCTCCACCTCGTCGCCGAAGAGCCCAACCTGGGGAACCGAGACTTGTTGGTCTCCCTCATATCAGCCAGGTTGAGCCTGAGATAGGTCTGGACTACCCTCGTGCATGTCCATGAGTGCTTTGGCCTGGTGGACCTGCAGCAACGCCATGGCATGCAGGGAGGAAGCAGATTGCCCACTGGCTTTGTAAGCCTTGCCCGTGAGAACAGACGAGAACTTACAGGCCTTAGAGGGGAGACGAGGATCACCCTTCCAAGAGGTAGAGGCCGCCGGACACAGTTGCATCGCGACAGACCGTTCCACTGGATGGATAGCCTCGTAACCCTTCACTGTTCCTCCATCAAGGGTAGTGAGGGGGGAGGAGGAACTAAGGCGGTTTCTGGCAGAGAAAGGTGCCGTCCACGACCTAGTAACCTCCTCATACACTTCGGGAAAGAGAGGCACCGGACCAGCACGGCCCAAAAGCTGCTTCAGCGTGCTGTAAACCCAAACACGTGATGCATTGATTGTGACCGTCAGCTGGGGACAGGGAACGATCACATCCAGAAACGCACAGGTGGAATGGACACACCCGTGTTGCTCTTTCAGGAAATAGCGCTCTCACCAGTGCCGGAGCACACAGGGGAATGACCGCCGTAACACTGACAGGAGATGGTGCAGCCTATACCAGTGAAGCACTCACTTTCTTCGACCTCTAACCAACCGTCAGAACAAACAAACACAAAGAATGCTGTTAAAAACGGCAGTTGAGAGCTCAGAAGGCTCGCGATCACCGCTGCACTCGCGCTGTAGACACACCAGCACCGGGAGAGACTTTCAGAAGAAGCACCGACACACTCGCTCGTTGAAAACACTCCAACACTCTTCAGAGACATCGACATCCGATCGGCTCCGAAGCAAAAGATAAGTGGTGCGTGCATCTGCTTCCATATTTAAACCCACCCTGCGGGGCGGAGTGCGAGATGCAAATCTTGCACGCCAATGTGCATTGGCCTGTTTTTTCAATACTCAAAGATGACAGGCTCCCTAAGCGTGATCCCAATCAGTACGGCACGTCCGACTACATCAAACGTGACCGAACTGAAAGGGAACTATGGTCCTACCAGCCTGTCAACATATGTATTTGCATACCTGCGCGAGCAGGCTTTACACATCATCAGCGCGTTTCATGAGGCTTTTCGCATCAGTCAGCAGCAAACAAACAGCAGCTGTCTTTTACAGCTCCTCCTGAACCAAAACAATAAGATTATGATGCAAACATGCGGTACAAGTAGAGTTCTCTAAGTTGTGGATGTTCATTATTATTGTAATGTTATGTGCTTTGAGACATGAGGTAATTTAAGGCCGTTTCTCGTGACGCTTAGCAGACTTTGCTCTGGCTTTGCGTGTTCATGTGTTTTGGAGGAGACGTGACTTTGGAGAAGCTTTGGGGAGGATGAGATATTTCTTTCAAAGCTTGATATTGCTAGCCACTTGTCACGGTGTGGGTGTTTTGTTTTGTTCCTTGTTCTTGTCTGTCATGTGTTTCTCTGTCTTTACATGTTTTGCTGTTCCCCGTTCTGTTGATTAGTCTCCCCAGGTGTTTCTGATTAGCCACGCCCCCTTGTTCTCTTGTTATCTTGTTTGCCTGTGTATTTAAACCCCTGTGCTTCAGTTGTTGTTTGTCGGTCGTTGTTTTGATGTTTGCTGTTGCTTGTAGCTGTCTCCTTGTTCCTGTTCTGAGTTTCTTTGTTTACCCTGGATTACCTTTTTGTATTATTATTATTATTAAAATAGTGCTTGCATTTGGATTCGCTCTCCGCTTCATTGCTCCCACGTTACAGAACGACCGACCCAAATGAATCCAGCAGCACGGATCTCGTCTGATCTCCCCAGCATGTTCCGGGAGTTCGCTGGACAAATCGCGGCCTTGGCCCTGAATAGCCAAGATTTATTCCAGTATACCTGGGGGTTTGCTTCATTTGCTGCCTCCTGCTCCCTGGGTGACGAGGCGATCAAAGTATGTTACCGGCTGGGGGCTAAGGAGGTCAACCCGAGGGAGCTCCCCGATTTATCCGGTCTGAACTGGAGAGAGGCGCTCTCCGTTTGTGAAGAGAGCTTCATCCCAGAGTACGTCCAGCCAAAGCTTCACGTCAGCCACGTCCAGCCAGAGCTTCACGTCAGCCACGTCCAGCCAGAGCTTCACGTCAGCCACGTCCAGCCAGAGCTTCACGTCAGCCACGTCCAGCCAGAGCTTCACGTCAGCCACGTCCAGCCAGAGCTTCACGTCAGCCACGTCCAGCCAGAGCCCTCACGGCTGGTCCCGTCCAGCACAGCGCCCTCAGGGCTGGTCCCGTCCAGCACAGCGCCCTCACCGCTGGTCCCGTCCAGCACAGCGCCCTCACCGCTGGTCCCGTCCAGCACAGCGCCATCACCGCTGGTTCCGTCCAGTCCAGCGCCCTCTCGCTCTCGGAGACGGAGGAGGAAGAGGACTTCCTGCTTCCCGCAATGCCTGGAAGTCCCCCCCGTATTTCCTGTCAGCCCAGAGTCCTCGCCGCTGGTCCTGTCCGAACCAGAGACTGTTCAAGTCACGTCTGCCGATCCGGAGACTGTTCAAGTCACGTCTGGCGATCCAGAGACTGTTCAAGTCACGTCTGCCGATCCAGAGACTGTTCAAGTCACGTCTGCCGATCCAGAGACTGTTCAAGTCACGTCTGCCGATCCAGAGACTGTTCAAGTCACGTCTGCCGATCCAGAGACTGTTCAAGTCACGTCTGCCGATCCAGAGACTGTTCAAGTCACGTCTGCCGATCCAGGGACTGTTCATGTCACTTCCTCCGAGCCAGAGACGCTTCACATCACTTCGACAGAGCCAGTGTCTACAGACAAGATGGCCGATCCAGAGTCGGTTCACGTCACTTCCTCCGAGCCAGTGTCTACGGACAAGATGGCCACCTTCGAGCCAGTGTCTACGGACAAGATGGCCGCCTTCGAGCCAGTGTCTACGGACAAGATGGCCGATCCAGAGACTGTTCACGTCACTTCCTCCGAGCCATTGTCTACGGACAAGATGGCCGAACCAGAGACTGTTCACGTCACTTCTGCTGATCCAGAGACTGTTCACGTCACTTCCTCCGAGCCAGTGTCTACGGACAAGATGGCCGAACCAGAGACTGTTCACGTCACTTGTGCTGATCCAGAGACTGTTCACGTCACTTCCTCCGAGCCAGTGTCTACGGACAAGATGGCCGCCTCCGAGCTAGTGTCTACGGACAAGATGGCCGCCTCCGAGCCAGTGTCTACGGACAAGATGGCCGCCTCCGAGCCAGTGTCTACGGACAAGATGGCCGCCTCCGAGCCAGTGTCTACGGACAAGATGGCCGGCCCAGAGTCTGTTCCTGTTCCCGAGCCAGAGTGTGTTCCTGTTCCCGAGCCAGAGTCTGTTCCTGTTCCCGAGCCAGAGTCTGTTCCTGTTCCCGAGCCAGAGTCTGTTCCTGTTCCCGAGCCAGAGTCTGTTCCTGTTCCTGTTCCTGAGCCAGAGTCTGTTCCTGTTCCCGAGCCAGAGTCTGTTCCTGTTGCCGAGCCAGAGTCCGTTCCTGTTCCCGAGCCAGTGTGTGTGTTGTCTGTTCCCGAGCCAGTGTGTGTGATGTCTGTTCCCGAGCCAGTGTGTGTGATGTCTGTTCCCGAGCCAGTGTGTGTGTTGTCTGTTCCCGAGCCAGTGAGTGTGTTGTCTGTCCCCGAGCCAGAGTCTGTGTGGTCTGTCCCCGAGCCGGAGCCAGTGTGTGTGTTGCCTGTTCCCGAACCAGTGTGTGTGTTGCCTGTTCCCGAGCCAGTGTGTGTGTTGCCTGTTCCCGAGCCAGTGTGTGTGTTGCCTGTTCCCGAGCCAGTGTGTGTGTTACCTGTTCCCCAACCAGTGAGTGTTGTGTCTGTTTCCGAGCCAGAGTCTGTGTTGTCTGTTCCCGAGCCAGAGTCTGTGTTGTCTGTTCCCGAGCCAGTGTGTGTGCCTGCTGTTCCCGAGCCAGTGTGTGTGCCTGCTGTTCCCGAGCCAGAGTCTGTGTTGTCTGTTCCCGAGCCAGTGTCTGTGTTGTCTGTTCCCGAGCCTGTGTGTGTGTCTGCTGTTCTTGAGCCTGTGTGTGTGTCTGCTGTTTCCGAGCCGGTGTCTGCGGTTCCCGAACCGGTGTCTGCAGTTCCCGAGCCGGGGTCGTCTCCGCCCTGGCCGCCCGAGGGGTCGTCTCCGCCCTGGCCGCCCGAGGGGTCGTCTCCGCCCTGGCCGTCCGATGGACTGTCTTCTCCGTCCTGGTCGCCCGAGGGGTCTTCACCGCCCTGGCCGCCCGAGGGGTCAACTATGCCCTGGCCGCCCGTGTGGTCGTCTCCGTTCTGGTCGCCTGCTCCTTCCTGGCCGCCTGCACGAACCTGGCCCTCCGTCCCTCCCCCAAGACCGCCTCCACTTCACCACCCTCCTGAACTTTAGTGTTTTTTTTTTTGTTTTTTTTTGTCTCAAGGGGCGTCGGGAGCCGCCCATAGGGGGGGGGGCTATGTCACGGTGTGGGTGTTTTGTTTTGTTCCTTGTTCTTGTCTGTCATGTGTTTCTCTTTCTTTACATGTTTTGCTGTTCCCCGTTCTGTTGATTAGTCTCCCCAGGTGTTTCTGATTAGCCACGCCCCCTTGTTCTCTTGTTATCTTGTTTGCCTGTGTATTTAAACCCCTGTGCTTCAGTTGTTGTTTGTCGGTCGTTGTTTTGATGTTTGCTGTTGCTTGTAGCTGTCTCCTTGTTCCTGTTCTGAGTTTCTTTGTTTACCCTGGATTACCTTTTTGTATTATTATTATTATTAATAAAATAGTGCTTGCATTTGGATTCGCTCTCCGCTTCATTGCTCCCACGTTACACCACTCAAATCTACACACCCTAGCTTTAAATAGTTATTATTTAGTTCTAATACCTTGTTTTTATGCCTAACTTTCCTGTCATTTTGCGTGAATCAAACTGATAAGTTCTCAGCCAGTTGCGGGCAATACTGATCTTTCACATTCAGTTATTATCAACTGCACTGTGGATTTCACTTGTGTTTACTGATGAAAGAGGTTGAACTGCATGTATGACTCAAATTTTTAACTATAACTACAGACGTGAGCTTTAGTTGTGTAGCATGTGCAGCTCTTGTGTTCAAGCTTCCGTTAACCACAGAAACACGTTCAATGATAAATGCCCTATATGCATGCCATTATATTCCGGCTGCCGTTTAATTGTATTTCCAGCATGGAAAATAATGCACAATGGTTTTTGAAGATGGCCCTGACGTTTCTTTAATCCCCATGTTTCTTGTCATAGTGGTATTATCTAAGGTCATTATTATTCATGCTCTCTATCCTTTAACTGTAATTAGTTATATTAAAATGGTTACTTTTGCATGCAAGTCTGCAGAGTTTGTGCTACAGACATGAATAGTCAAATTATGTGACTGACTTGTGCTGTTAATTTACTAATTGATCTGATTTTTTTACCTGTTAGATGACAAAAGAAGGTGAGAAAATCCACCAGAACATCACAGAGACTTGAGGATGAACTCTTCTGACTTGAACCATTGTGACCCCAACTTCTGAACAGGTAAATACAAAATTTTCTTTAGAAAATGTAGTTTTTATTTTGGTTGTCAAATTTTGACCTGTAATGTTTTATATCATCAGCAGTAGCCAAAAGCATCATATGTTCCTTATCAGCCCACAGTAATACGCAAATCTCATTGCACGGTCAAAACTAGGCTGTGTTCAGGGGGCTTTGTGATAATATCATTATTATCCTGACATATTACAAGTAAAAATTAGCTCATATCTAACTGAGAGGCTAATCACCCACCTCTAGCATGATTGCACCCATTGGAGTCATGAAACAGGCCTCTGATGAATGGATAAAGGCCCAATATCAACACGATCTCATCCAGAAACACACTGTTTTACAGCGAGCCTGTGACTGTATTACCTTTAATAAAAAAGAAAAATACCAGTCATAAAGAAAATAGCCTCCCCCACAGAATAGTTCATTTTCCTGCTGCAGAAGCTATTAGTTTCTCCCTCTGCAAAGCAATTTACATCTTCATAAACAATTACAGTCCTGCTTGGGCAATTTACGCCGTTTTTTTAAGGACATTGTGTAACCGAAATTAATATTCCGAGCCGATGGAGCAGAAGTGGAGCGGTCATTAGCTGAGCTGCCTGGGAAACACAGTCGAATCTTCGCCCATAAACCACCATAATCCTCATTCAAGATCTTTATCAACAAACAGATCTTCTGATAAACAAGACATTACGAGTCTGCATTAAGTTTCTTCTCTGTAGTAAACAAGAAATGAATTTAGCATGTGAATGAGTTTGGAGGCCCAAATTAGCTTGAACAGATAGACGTATTAAATATTTATGCCGGCTCCATGTGAGATTGTCCGTAGTGTTTTTTTAAAGCACCAGAACAATGATAATCTCCATCCTTCATGGTGTGCTGTTGGATAGAAGAACGAGAAAAGAAATAAATATGAGATCAGACAAAGAAGAGGTCATGAAGAAATCTAAAAGAGAGAGAAGACCAGATGCCACATGGAGAGACATTACACAATTAGCAATACATAATATTTATGCAAAATTTGGCAACATTAGTTAGTTAACATTAGTTAATGTATTTGGGATGATGTAGCGATAAACAATTACAACAAATACCGCTCTAAAGTGTGAGGTTGGTAAGAGTTGTTAATGGTTTTGAAAAGTCAAATTTTTTTCTGGAAACTGTGATGCATTTTTCAGTACTAAAACAAATATAAATATGAACATTAGTGCTTTGTTATCAAGGAAACATTCTAATTTATTATGAAGTGATGTCTTTGTATTTATGCTCACCTTGAAAGTGTCTCACTGTGACATACTGTATTGCTGCACTTTTAATTGAAGTTATCTCAAATAAACAATTATCTCAAATAAAACTATTTCCACATCCCTTACAATCACAACCGTTCAATAAACACAAACCTCCATGTGGAAACACTTTTATTTCCTGTCCTCTGTTTGACCTCTGTCAATCACAGCACCTCTATGACTCACTATCAGAGCAGCTCTCCTATTGGCTGGAAAACCAGCAGTGAGTTAATGATGATGTTGTGGTGAAGGGCAGCAAACCAGCTTTATCCTACAAAAGTAAATAAAATGTCTCAAATCAAATGTTTTACCTTGAGTAGTTTTGTTCTTGGTTTCGGAAGATGAGGGCATCCTTTAGTGAACCTTTAGTGTTTCGGTGTGTTTTCTTTTCTATTTTAAAAGTTGATAAGCCTGTTTATTTACCTATCTGAGCTAGGGGTGGGCAATATACCGGTAGACATGATTAACCAGTAGAAATTTGTCAACCGGTAGAGATTTTGGACTCTATCGCAGTTATGCTCACTTGACGTTGCTGTGCTGCGCAGTCACGAAAGCTTATTGTTTGCATGCGTTTAAGCATTGCGGTTTAAAAACAAGTGATATTAAACAATTGAAGTGCAATAAGCAGTAAAAGATAACTCATTTCGCTATATGCTTATGAGCATTTCTGCTCACAAACTGCCTTTTTTCTGCCTTATTGGGTTAAATATCTTATTGAACGGTCAAATACACATATTTATGTGTCACTGGCACACTGCAAGTATCCTCGTAAACAGTTATTTAAGTGAAGGTAAACAGTTGAGAAACGCATGTGTAACAGTAGATTGCATTGGCTCTTTTTTGTTCTTATTTTAAGTCAAGTCAAGTCAAATATATTTATATAGCGCTTTTCACAATACAGATTGTATCAAAGCTGCTTCACAGTATCAATCAAAACAACTTAACAATGTTTGTTTATTACTGGAAAAAAGACATCCAAGTTTGGTAGAGCTGATCAATGGTATGATTGGTTAATTAATTTGAATATCCCCATTTTATCACTGACTGTGTACTTGTCTTTCTTTATTATTAGTTAGGCTAGTATTTGTTTTGTGATATTGAAATTGGTAACTAGAATTTTAATTAAATGCCACAAAGTGGAAATATTTTCATGCAATAATTTTGCCAAAACATTCTCTCTTAGAAAATAAAAGGTTCAGTTGGGTTATTGCCTCAATTTTAAAGAGCAATGTCTTAAATAATTGCATAATACTTTCATATTTAACAGGTTATTTCAAAATTCTCTTGTGATTAAGAATGTTTACGAGCTATTTCATTCATAAAATGTAATCAAAATAAAAAATGAACTGAAGCAACATTAATTCATTAAAACTAAATCCATAAAATGATCCCATGATGAAGTGCCTGACAGAGGTTTTATATAGAAACTTTTCTTCTGAGAGTGAGGTTTTGCTTCAGTTGGTTAACATTAGTTGATGCATTAGGGATCATGAACTAGTAATAAACAAATATTTTTTAGCATTTAATGTATTGGTTAATCTATTTCTATGTACACTACCATACATTTTTTTGTGTTAAAGTCTATTATGCTCAGCAAAAATACAGTTAAAACAGTAGTATTGTTTCCTCCTCTCTTTTATAAGTTGATTTTTTATCTGAACTATGCATGATCATATAGTTACGGTAGTTACATTTCACAGAGGCCTGGCTGTGTGTTCTTTTGTTTTAGTGCCACAAGGGGGCAGTAATTGGTAAACAGAAACACAGTTATGGAGCCGTTATATTGTGTTATATTTATTGTGTCCCTTTGGTGTCTTCTCCTTCACAGTCCCATATACTAATAAAGTGTTGAATTTCTTTCCTCTACAGTTGAACAAACCGAAATGAAGCCACAAGGAAATCTGCAGGGTTATGGTAATATTTTATACAATTTTTAAATCCAGATTTTCTTAACCATGACGGAGAAAGAGGAAAATGCCAAGGTATGTAACATTCATATCATTTAAATAATAAATCAGTCTAAGGTAAAGACTATGGTGCGCGTT
The DNA here is from genome assembly GCA_026230005.1 of Gila orcuttii. NCBI lineage: Eukaryota > Metazoa > Chordata > Actinopteri > Cypriniformes > Leuciscidae > Gila > Gila orcuttii. The sequence goes on along the minus strand of JAPDVR010000007.1, from coordinate 49,292,883 downwards.
TATGAATATTTAAAATGTTCAGTTTACAGATCAGAAACATTGACAGTGGACGAATACTAATTTCCTGCGGCCGGTATCTGATGAGGGGTTAAACTGGACGCTGGATGCATTATTCATTTCCTTTCTTCCTGTTATTTTCGTACCTTTGATAGGCTTCCTTTGGTCAGGCCATTCCTGTATATTTTACTGTTTTATCTGAAAAACAGCAGGGAGAAAAAAAGAATTTCCACTGAAATATTAATATATCTGAATCTTGGCATGTCAATGAGAGATCAGACAGGTAGAGTGTGTTTTACATAACAATTCAGGTGAAGATAAAGTTCACCTCCCTGCAAAACACAGACGGAAGCATCAAATGTCTCCAGCCCGTGTGTGTCTGCTCTTAATCTAGCCAGGGATGCATAATTTGTGTTGTAAATGGGTAAACACAGTAGCCGTCAGGAAGAGCCGGATGGGTGAATGGGAAGGGTCAGGGAATAGTTCTGGCATGGAAAAGTCATGGAAAGGTATATAACTCATATGCATTTATTGGACACATTTATACAGTATTTATAATGTTACAAGATTTATATTGCTGATCATTTGAATGTCCTATTCTTCAAAATCCTGAAAAATGCATCAGGGTTTCCACAAATATATGAAGCAGCACAACTGTTTTTAACATTGATTTTAATAATCAGACATGTTTCTTGAGCAGCATTTTAGAATGATTTCTGATGGATCATGTCACACTGAAGACTGGAGTAATGATGCTGAAAATTTAGTTTTGATCACAGGAATAAATTACATTTTAGAATATATTTGCATAGAACACTGTGGGAATTTTGATCAAATCAGGGCAGTTGAGGTACGTCGACTGCAACTAGTTTGGATGTGAGCGTGAAGATCTGACATATCTCTTTTGTCGGATCATAATCCCTATTTTTCCAAGTCAATGTGCAGCATTCCATTTGGAATGAAAGTAAGAGTGAGGGAAGTGCTGGAGGAAATCGATTCCATGTAAATTATTAAGAGTGGAGGAATGTGGCCATCCTCCCTCTCTCTCTCTCTCTCTCTCTCTCTCTCTCTCTCTCCGTCTCTGTCTCTCTCTCATTAGCGGCTGGAGTCGGGGTTCCCTGAGAGTGAGGAGGCAGAGAGATCTCGGTGGGGGAGAGATGGCCAGACCTTCACATCCTCAGGCTCGTGCTCTTTCTCTTTCTCTCTCCCTGGAAGCTCATTAGTACGAGCACTGATGCATAAGAGCTGGTCATTAGCTCTCTCTCTCTCTCTCTCTCTCTCTCTCTCTCTCTCTTCTATTTTACCTCTCAACACCCTCCGTCCGTCTGTCTGCGTCTCAGAACTGAAGGAACCGACACGAGACGAGGAGCGTCAGCCGATTAACAGCAGAGAAACTACACTGTCCTCCTGGTCTCATCTCTTTATATCTCTTCTCAATTCAGTTTTAAGTATTTTATTGGCATGATTGGTTGTACATACAAACAAAACCAGTAATGACATACAATATACAAATATACAATATTACAATAACAACTGGCAATAATATAGTTGTATCCTATTTAATTAAATTGCTATATAATGAATAAAATAGAAAAAAAAGAAAAAATATATATATAAAAGCAATTTTAAATAAATATACAATATTATAATATAACAAATGATAAAATATTACAATAAGGTGCTGAGTACTGGAGTATATATATATATATATACTATATCATTTACCGTCAGTTTTTCTTCCTATGCTGTTCTCATTTTCTTCTCTCCTCTTTTTTCTCATCTCACGTCATCTTATCTCCTCTCCACTTTCCTACTCTCATTTTCTTCTCTCATAATCCCTCTTTGCTCCTCTACTCGCATTTGTCCTCTACTTTTTTTCTCATATCTGCTCTCCTCTCCTCAATTTTTCCACCTTTCCCTCTCATTCTCTCCTTCGCTCTCTTCTCTCTTCGATCTCATCTCATCTCATCTGATCTCATAGCTCCTCCTTTCCTTATTTTCCCTTGTCCAAGCATTTCTCATCTCCTCTTGTCTTGTCTCATCAGAAGAGTTTACAGTGAGAGAAGCTTTGAGACAATTTGGACGTGAAGCTTTTCTGATGGAGTCCATCATCCAAAGCTGTGAGTAAACATTAACGCATGACCACCATCTCTCTCTCTCTCTCTCTCTCTCTCTCTCTCTCTCTCTCTCTCTCTCTCTCTCTCTCTCTCTCTCTCTCTCTCTCTCAGTATCTGGTGACTGACTAGGGAAAGACTCTCAGTAAATAAGATCTCCCTCTCTCTCTCTCTCTCTCTCTCTCTCTCTCTCTCTCTCTCTCTCTCTCTCCTCATTGGTTGTCTGCTGTAGGGGCCGCTGGTAAATAATGTCTGGTGAGAACAGCGTGCCCGCGAGCAGGGTGAGAGTCGGACCACAGCGCACTCCTGGGGCTCCATCAGTCTATCTATTCTTCCCCCATTCTCTCTCCTTTCCTCTTTATTTCATTCCTGTCTTTTTCCTCGGCCTGCCACATACACAATTCACGTGACTCCTGCCTTTCCATCTGCTTCACAGGCACACAGCTCTTCCTACACAAACACACACACACACTGGTTCGCTATCTTTGGGAGGACTCACCATAGACGTAATTGTTTTTATACTGTACAAAATGTATATTCTCTACCCTTACACTACCCCTACCCCTAAACCTACCCATCACACCTTTCTAGATTTTAAAATTTTCACAACAACAAAAAAAACATTCTATATGATTTATAAGCTTGTTTCCTCACAGGGACCTCAATTTAGAGTCTCCACAGTGACACGAGTCCCCATGTGTTTGTGTGCATTCAGGTTGAAGTCCCCACTGGAATAGAAAAACATACACACACACACGCACGCACGCACACACACACACACACACACACACACACACACGTATATACCGGGCAAGATTCAGAATGGAAGAATCAGCTCAGTGTGAATTTGAATTGAATTGGAATGACAGGAAGAGAAATTCACTAAAGTGTAATTCAAAGAAATTCAAGTTGCACAACAGGACTGTTTTGCAACAATTTGTAAATTATTACATGAATAATTTTGAGTAATTATGCCTGTTTATTCTATGATATATTAGAATACATTTTTGTTCATCTGATTAGACATACAGTATATAGTTATATAGACTGCAATAGTCAGAATTTTCCCATACAAGAAATTAAGCATCAATTACAATCTAAAAATGTGAATTTTGAATTTTATATTCTTCAAAGAATCCTAAAAAAATGATTACCGTTTCCAAAAAAACGTAACAACTGTTTTCAACATTGATAATAATCAGAAATGTTTCTTGAGCAGCAAATCAGCATATTAGAATGATTTCTGAAGGATCATGTGACACTGAAGACTGGAATAATGACGTACATCAGATTGCTTTTTTCAAGTAACTAGTAAAGTTACTGACATTACTTTTAAATTTACAACAAAATATCTGAGTTGCTTTTTCAAAAAAGTAATGCAAGTGACTGTTTTTCCATGTATTGACTGACAGCTCTCCTGTCCTCCTGTTGAGAGAGATCAGAAGTGCAGAGTTGTTGTGTGCACTGTGCAGTGAACACCATAGTTATTGTAGTTCAAGGTTAAATTTGAGCATTCACTCATTCTGTATTTTTCTAAGTAAAAATATTACACAAACCTGCAATAATTAAATGTTCAATTACACACATACTTTATGCATTTAATCTCACTTTATTAAACCATGTATTTGCTGCCGACCTTCGATGATCCAATACAACCATATTAAGCAAAAATGACTTTAGATAAACATCCCATTTGTGTTTCATATTTTGGTTTTATTACTGAAGTAAGAGTGTTGAACTTTCTTCTCCTGCATCCTATTCTTCTGAAATCCAGAATGGCAGCACAGCTGAAAGGTTTGTTTGAGTGGCGCCCTCTACTGTACAGGCGTGACTTTGCATTTCCTTCAGCCTGAGGCTTATTCATATCACTTTTAGTGTGAAAGGGCCTGTAATAGCCTTTAATTTGCCAAAAATATAACTCTTTTTGTTAATAAAAGCAAACAAGAAGGCCTGGCCCGGGTTAGAAAAAGTAACGCAAAAATAGCGCAACTACTTTTTTTAGGCAGTAACACATATACTGTAATGCATTACTTCTAAAAGTAACTTCCTTCAGTTCAAATTTGAATTACATGTGCAACCTGTTTCCTAAATCAATTCAAATGCAATTCAAATTCAGGAATTTAAAAGGCATTTTTGATTTATTTCTGATGCACACCTGCACTTCCATCTGCTTTCAGAAACAAACACACACACACACACACACACACACACACACACACACACACACACACACACACACACACACACACACACACACACACACACTGATCTCCTCAGTCTCTCCCTCAGTCTCTGCAGTAGGTTGATTAATGTTAGCTGGCTTTGCTCATGAACTTTCAGCGCCTCCAAAGTGCTAATAACAGTGTGTGTGTGTGTGTGCACTGCTCCGGTTCAGAGCCAGTCACTGAATTGATTTGCTCATTTATTTAAGGCAATATGAGCAAATTTGTCCAATAAGGCAGAGGGAACAGACCTTTTTCTGTTTGTGCTGGATCCACCTCCCGTAATTACTGTTTCACTGTGCGAGATGGACTCCAGGAATCTGGGAAGCAGACAGTATTATGCCAATCAAATCGCTCTGAAAGAACATTGAGGTTGATTTATAGCAGAGCTGCCTGACCATGACTGTACATGCGCCATATATATTCACACGTGATCAGATCCCACTAAAGAAGCTCAAGTATATGACATTCATTAGATGACAGGACTCATGAAATGCTCAGAAACATCATCTGTTGGTAATATGTGATGACATCTTGGCTGCTTATGAACTTTGTTGTTTGTGACGCTGTTATTTTCTTACATCCAAACATTATTGCAGGGTGTGCAATGCTGTATGTCCTCTAATAGTGGTCTGTGAGGAGACCTGCAAAGAATTCTGCTAGATGTTTAGGACAAATGAAGATGTTGCAAAGGTGACCTGCCGTGTGGTCAATGGTAACTTTACACTGAAAGCCACAAATAAATGGATTTCATATAAAGCCAGGCAATGAAAGAACTTCATTTCAGCCGTCAGGTGTTCGATTTCCACGCTGGAGAATCCGTGCTTGTGCTGGGAAGGATTTTCTTTGCTGCCTTTGCTTTAAACCAGCTGCATTTGGTATTAGGTTTGTATTTTTGGTAACACTTTACAATAAGGTTCATTAGTTAACATTAATGTAATAACTAATGTTAACAAGATTTTAATAAAGTATTAGTAAATGTTGAAATGAACATTAACAAAGATTAATAAATGCTGTGCACTTGCAGTTCATTATTAGTTCATGTTCCCTAATGTCAATAACAAACCTTATTGTAAAGTGTTACCGTTTTTTTCTTCACGATTTTACAGGAAAATCTCATGAAACTGGTCTAGAACATGTTCTTCTTATAGCCTATTTTAAACCAAAATCATACGTTTTTGCTTTGTTACATTATTTTCATGACAGACCTACAAATGTACAAAAGTAATGGGAAAAAATGGAGTAATGATGCTGCAAATTCAGCTTTAATCACAGGAATAAATTACATTTTAAAATATATTAAAATAGAAAATATTTATTATAAATTGTAATATTGTATCACAACATTACTGTTTACGGTATGTTTGATCAAATTAAATGCAGCTTTTTCAAAACCGAATGGCAGTATGGTAATGTGAATTTAGGGGAAGATGTGTTAATTGCCATGAAAATAAAATAATGCCATTCAAAAATGCTCCTTAACAAAACTAAGTAAATCCCTCATCATATTCCTATATTTATTTGTTCTTACAGAAAAAACAAGAGAAAGTGGCAGTGAGAGGGAGAGAGATTGACAAGAGACGAAACCCGCCTTCCATCAGCCTCTAACTGGAGTGAAGGTAAGCTTGATTCTGGATGGCAGAACAAGTGATCCGCACAGTCATCTAATAAGAGAATGTGTCCCGGCTAATAAAAGACGCCTTTAGAGGTATTATGAAACACAGAAGAACCCCAGTGATCGTAATGCTGCAAGAGAAGCAGGAAACACTCGTGCCAATTAATGCTGTTTCTCCATGCCGCTCTGTCCACATCCCCCATTACTGCTGTTTTCGGACACAGAGGCCCAAACCCCTCGTTAAGGGCCAGAAGTGTTCAGCCCACCAGCAGAGGCACAGCTCAGCACACGACGTGTGTCGACCGCCAGCAATTAGCAAAGGTGTGGAGACGGGACTTTGGGCCATTACAATGCAAGGGCCGGAGCGGACCTGATCATGGCTGCACAGCGCAGACGGTGTTTGTTAACCCTGGAGGTCAAACTTGCTTCACTTTAGCTAGTAAAATACGGTGTTTGGGTAACTCAAATCAGCACCATGGACAGAGCTTTAACTCACATGAACAGGAAGTGCAGGGGTGTTGTTAACCTGCCTAATTTTGTTGACTGAATTGCATAATACAAAATGCAACATTTCATGACAAAATGTAGTTAAACTTTAAAGGGATACTCCATTTTTTTTGGAAATAGGCTAATATTACAACTCCCCCAGAGTTAAACTGTTGAGTTATACCGTTTTTGAATCCATTCAGCCGATCTCCTGTTCTGGCGGTACCACTTTTAGCATAGCTTAGCATACATCATTGAAGTGGACAAGACCATTAGCATTTCTCAAAAAAAAATGACCAAAGTGTTTCGATATTTTTCCTATTTAAAACTTGACTCTTCTGTAGTTACATCGTGCACTAAGACTGACGGAAAATGTAAAGTTGCGATTTTCTAGACTGATATGGCTAGGAACTATACTCTCATTCCTGCATAATAATCAAGAAACTTTACTGCCGTACCATGAGTGCAGCAGGCGTAATGATATGACGCAGCGCCTGAAAATAGGCTACCTTCCGTCAACATAACCAACGTGACAACCTGCTTGTTTTAAATAGGAAAAATATCTAAACACTTTGGTCATTTTTTTTTTGAGAAATGCTAATGGTCTTGTCCACTTCAATGATGTATGCTAAGCTATGCTAAAAGTGGTACCGCCAGAACCGGAGATCGGCTGAATGGATTCAAAAATGGTAAAACTCAACAGTTTAACTCTAGGGGAGTTGTAAAATGAGCCTATTTCCAAAAAAAGTGGAGTATCCCTTTAAAGGCATAGTTCACCCAAAAAGTGTAATTGTCATAATTTTCTCACCCTCATGTTGTTCCAAACCTGTATGTGTTTCTTTTTTCTGTTCAACACAAAAGATGATATTTTGAAGGATGTTTGTAATCAGTAGTACCCAGTAATCGGTAGCCATTGACTTCCATATTATTTTTTTCCCCACTATGGAAGTCAATGGGTGCTGCCAACTGTTTGGTGACAAACATTCTTCAAAATATCATCTTTTGTGTTTAAGAGAAGACAGAAACTCATACAGGTTTGGAACAACTTGAGGGTGAGTAAGTAATGACAAAATTTTAATTTTTGTGGAGAACTATCCCTTTAATGAAGAGACAGAAAGACAAAGGTCAGTTGCATAGTATCGTTGGAATTGTAAAGTCAGCAGTTTCGAGGACAAATTTTTAAACCCAAGTTTCTTGCATTTCGTAGGTCTAACAATGAATGTATTTATGGTCCACAAAATGCACATTTCATGTGCATATTTATGGACTTTTCTTAGAGTGTATTATGTTAATGTCAGTGTAAAAAATGATATGATCAAAAAGTCATGGCAATGTTTTTCTATGACTTTAGCCCATCAAAATAATTTAACCAATTTCAACACCACTTTTGAAGTTAGACAAGATTCAAACAGGCAAAATTTTAAAATGAGTTAAAATAACTTGCTAATTTGATTATAGTTAAAAAAATGTAAGGAAGCAAGTTAAGCAGCTGAACATAAAGGGTTAGTTCACCCAAAAATGAAAATTCTGTTATTAATTACCTTCGTTCATCTTCGGAACACAAATGAAGATCTTTTTGATGAAATCTGAGAGATTTCTGCCTCTCCATTGACAGCCACGCAACAACCACTTTGATGCTTCAAAAAGTTCATAAAGAGATTGTAAAATTAATTCATATGCATTGAGAGGTTTAGTCCAACTTTTCTGAAGAGACTCGATCGCTATATGATGAACAGATTGAATTTAGGCTTTTATTTACATATAATCAACTTACACATCCGTTGGTGAACAGAAGCTCAAGCATGTTCGCATGGCGTGTGAGAACGGATGAGGTGAGCTATCCAACACAATCTCATGAAAGTGCGTATCTATACCACGAATGTTATTTCTCGTGCCATTTATACACCAAAGATGGTTTTAGCGTGCATATGCTACGCACTGAAACCCCCTTGGTTAGGATTAGGGGTGGGGGGTGCGTGCGTATTACACGCCATAAAGTGTGTATCATATGCACGCGACAACTGCGTAGCATATGCACGCAAAAACTATTTTTGCTGTATAAATGGCACGAGAAATAACATTCATTGTATAGATACGCACTTTCATGAGATCATCGGGCTCCAACTAACCCTTCAAGTTGAATAGGGGAGATTTTTTTACAGTGTGGGGGGCCAAAAATCTGAAACTTTGGGGCCACCAAACATTATTAACTCTCCTCAGAGTAAGTGTAAATAAGTGTGCGCTTTCCCTCTTTAATGCAGGCAGTGATGAATCTCTTGACATGCTTGAGACGATGACGCGCAGCACCGATGCGGCCTTAATTTGTCTGCGAGGACGTGTGAACATCCCGGGGCCGCTGTTGTGGTGTCTGTGATGGCCTATCAGTCCTCCTGCTTATCTACAGTTCTACCGCAGAGAAAAGAATCAGTCATTTACATCCTCCGGGCCGATATCAGATGGGTAATGAATGACTTTAGTCCCATAAACTGCGTCTCTCTCCCTCTCGTCTCTGTGTGGAGTAAATTAGTATCAGCGTCGGCACACTGTGTCTCGGTGTAAAAGCGTCTCTCTGGCGTTTTTCCTGTTATTTGCCGGACAGGCGTCTGTGATTTCATTAACACCACTTGTCAGCCAAACACAATGGGGTTCCCACCTGGCAGCATTTTAGCACGGACACAAATAAACGTGCTCATTCACGCGCTCTACTGTATGACAAACACAAAGCGCATGCTGCCCTTTGCGCGGCGCCGCATAATAATGTACAATTTGTTTAATGTCCCTCCTGTTTCACGACAGCGAGTGACGCGTGTTATTTGTGTTCGCCACAGACGACACAATGGGGGAATGTATCCGCGTGCCAGGCTCCGTTCTAAAGGGCTGCCTTCCAATTGATTAGGCGGCTTGTGAAACAAACCCGCTAGAGAACGGCAACATGCCACTGGTGGTGAGTGTTGGGAACGTTGCCAGAGTCGGCGGGCGAATCAACGTTCTGCCAGCCCTACGGTGGCAGCTGTGAATGGAGAATATGTCAACTTCTTGGTTAAAGCCGCAAATCCCAGAGTCTGAGAAACTGCCAGAAGTGCTGCTTTAGTGTCTTTGAAGTTGGTTGCCGTGAATTTGCCCAGTAAGAAAAACATATCCCATTCCCTACCATCAAACCTAACCATAACTTATCTTATCTCAAACTCTGATGTAGATGCACCTAACCATGGCTGTAAGCCTAAACTTGACATATACTGTAAACTCAAATCTGATTGATTGATTGACTGATTGGTTGATTGATTGATTGATTGATTGATTGATTGATTGATTGATTGATTGATTGATTGATTGATTGATTGAAATGTTGTTCCATGTTGATCCAGGAACATGTTGTACTTGGTGAAACCAGATAATGTCTAATAAGGGGAGAACTTCCACTCTCAGTAAACCTCCGGCTTCTGAACTGGTTGCAGTTCCACTCTGGTTCCATATGAGGGCGCTCACAGGACGAGTGCAGAATGAATGGAGGTCAATGGAGCTATACCCATAAAAATGTTTGAATGTACCCCTTTGAATGTTGTATTCGAAAGGAGATGCAAAGAAATTTCACATTGCTGGGTGTTAGATTTTTTAGAGTCACTTATTTGCTTTAAAAAGTCTTTTAAAATGTCAATGACGTAATACACACCGTACGACCAGAGATACTGCTTTACGGCAATCCTTCAGTCACTTTGGTGCTTTCGCGCTCTGCACTTTCTTTTCTTTCGAGGCATCGACAACACAGCTGACACTGGTAAATACACTTGCTAGAAGAGTTTTTGTTTTGTTGTTTTAAAAGACCACGCCGAAAATACACACACACATTCTGGTCCCGCTTCGGATGCCACGATGCCATCAAGCGGTATCTCTGGTCGTAATCAGTCCTTCACTGACCATTAGCATTCATTAGCAGAATGCTAGCGTGTTATGGGCAACATCAACTCAATCTGTAAGAAATCGAAAGGACATAAGTACTCATTCATTCAACTTTTGACCTATAACCCATGTTGAACTTGCAAAACCTACAATCAAATCTGAGATTTCTCAAGGGCAATCGGGTGAAAGAGACATATTTAGCCGTCTAGCTCCATAGACTCCCATTCATTTTGCACTTTGCGATCGCCCCCAGTGGAACTCTGGTGGAACTACAACCAAAATTCGGTACAATAGGACTTAATAGGGATTGGCCAGGCAGGCTCTCCATAGACGGGCTCTGGTGAAACTCCAGGAACATGTTGTAGTTCTGCTGTTCGGTTTATGGTTTAGGATGGGAGTGAGCACTCTGGATTTTGTAGTCAGGTAGTCTTTTAAAATAATTAGTTGAAATGTAAGCTGTTATCAGGAAATGACATGCATGTCAAATTTGATGTGTACAATAAATGTTTAGCATTTTTCAAAAACATTAGAGCACCAATAATCAACATGTCCTTTGGGAATAGATTGCACTGATAAAAGCATCAAGTTTTAATGCTTATCCAAAGCTTACATGCAAACCAATATAAGTAGATGGCCTCTATTAAGGTTATGCATTACCATTGCATTTTTATCATTTTACATGCTCTAGCCAGACAACCAAGGCCTTATTCATGTCTTGAATTGGCCTTTTTATTTAAAGGAATTAAATAATTAAAGGATCAAAAGGGATTTAAGGGAATAAAGAAAAATACATAAGAATGGTAAAAGAAGTTCTACATAGGTCTAATTGTAGTTATGAAGTAAATAATATTTCATTTTAAAATATGCACACATTGCCGCTTATTATATGTCTAATATGTCAGAAGTTTGAAATGTGTCTTGTCTCGTTAAATTCGGTTATGAATTACATGAATCATGTTAATAATAACGTATTTTCAATTCAAAATGGGACTTACTGGATATTGCTGTCGGTTGTTTAACATTTCTATCATAAAACAGTTGTCAAATATTAAACATTTAACTAACATCTTACCACGCACTCTTTCACTGTTAAAACTAAAGTGTCACACCTGTTCTTGTTCTTCCTTGCAGTTTTAAGGAAGAACGAATCACTGTATTTGCCAAAGTTTCTCAGGTTAGTGGCATCAGATCTTTTTTTTTTTTTCAAATCGAGTTTTTTTAAGACGTTTAGTAGCAATTAAACTCAATATCAAGTAGGACTGTATATGGTGCTTTTTTGTGTGTTATGTTTGTGGAATAATCAGTACTTCTTATTTTTGAAAATACATACATACATATGCTTTTCATTATCACTGTTTGTTTTCATCCAGTAGTTGGCCGACCACTGATGTAAAGTTGCATGAACGATTGGTATTTCCCTAAACGGCATGCACAAATCTTCCCCTCTCATCTAAGTGGACGATGCTTGGCCAGAATAAGCTGCGATATGGACCAGACGTTTTGCCGTAAGTGTGCATAAGGCTAGTATTTAGCAGAAACCCTTTCTCCGCAAAGAAATTCAAAGGGATTTTTCTAGGAAATACCCCCAAGGGCAACCTGGGGTTAAGTGCCTTGCTCGAAGGGGATGATGGTGGGAGAACTGGACTTTGCTCACAGGAAACCCCTTTACATTGTGGGTCACTTCTACATGGAATTGAACCTGCAGCCTTTGCATTTGCAGACTAGATTAATGGTTACAACTGGGCCCACACAGAATCTGCACCACAGGAAGCTCTACGTCACTGAAAAAAAAAAATATTTATTGGTTTAATTTAAAGGGATAGTTCACCCATAAATGAAAATTCTGTCATTAATTACTCACCAAAAAATTCACATTTTCTCAAAAATTCTCATTCACGGCAGCACCATGATGCATGTGTGTTGTGTTGATGTGAGAGCAGGCGTTGGAGATTGAAAGTGTCAGTTGCGTAGCTGTCAATAAGGGAACAGAAATCACACAGATTTCATCAAAATGATCTTCATTTGAGTTCCGAAGAAGAACGAAAGTCTTAATTAGTTAATTAAACTTAAAGAGTAATTAATGACAGAATTTTCATTTTTGGGTGAACTATCCCTTTAAAAAGTAAGTAACCTGTGTGACTTAATTTTGAGTTCATTGAAAAGTGCAAAAAATATATATTTTCTCTCTCTCTCTCTCTCTCTCTCTCTCTCTCTCTCTCTCTCTCTCTCTCTCTTTCTTTCTGAACTCAACATTTTAAAGCAACCAGGTTACTTACTAGTTAAACCAATAAATCATTTTACACTGAGATTGACATGCATCTTGTATGTTTATTTATTAAATATTTAATTTAGCTAAAATAGCTAATTAAAGTGTGCTTTTTGCTACCAATAAGATTGTTGCACTCATTCTGCAGAATTTTGTAGATTTCTGACCCTAAAAAAAAAAAAAAAAAAAATCAGTGCATAATTGCAAAAAATGTCTGTTTTTTCAACCATCTACATCCACTGCAGCATTTTGTATTGCATACTGCACCAGGTCTCATAGAATAAAGGCAACTATTAGCCCTTTATTGAAGTGTTTTTCCTTATGCTAACTAAAAAGGTTTCCAAGCCAAGTGAGAACATCTCAGAGCTTTGGTCTGAGCAAAGCAGCATTTGATTATAACCTTTTAAACACAAATCAGTGAGGGCACCCGGCGCCTAGTTATTATTGTTGTTTTTCCCCCTTTTTTTTATCATAGCAATGATATTCATAACAGTGAAGTATTCTGGAACACACTTTTCACATTTCACTTGAGATTAAGACACTTAGCAATTAACAATCAGTAATCAGTCTGTTTTTACAAATTTTACTTTCTGCAATGATTCTCAGACTATTAATTTAATCACATATCAAAATCTGTGCCACAGGATGTGATAGAAGTGAATCAGGAAGCACTTAAAATATTGATTGCCAGAATTAGCCCACAGGTCAGCCCAGGGCCAGAAACACAACTCAGGGCTCGGAGAGGGCAGCGGCGCGCCATAATGGGGGCCAGGCACTTCCAGACTACACTCGAGTTTGCAATCTGTGATTAGTGGCCACTTCAAAATGCGTGCATGCTTCGAAGCACAATCTCTCTTTCTCTCGCTCTCCAGCGCTGGCTAGTAAAATAAAAGTTGGTGATTGGATAAACAGCACCAGATTACTGTGCTGGAAAATGAAAACATATGCGCTATTTGCATGTTAATGAGCTGGTGAGGTCTGAGAAATAAATGGCTCTCGAAATGCACAGGCGATAAACAGCAACAGCTCGGGTCTGAATAATACACTAAATGACCATGTTGGTTAGAAGGGCTGGGCGATATAGCTGAGAAAAATGATGTCTAAATAATTTTAGCCATTTTATATACGTATATCTTGAAATTGGCTGTGAAATGGCTTAAAAGGGTGTTTTTTTATTATAAAACTTTCTCAGAAACTTGAAATATAAAATACTATAAATATAAAAACATAAATAATGTACTGTATATTTGCATATATATATATATTATTAATAATAATCTTAAAAATAATTATAATACTATAAATACAACTTTTTTTTCTTTCCTGAATGAATTTGAAAGTATAAAGATATTTGCACCCAATATATGAAGATCTGTTTTTTTTATGCCACACAAGGACTTCTGTGAACATTTGTAAGTGATGACACAAGCTAACCATTGAATCAGTTTTGAATTGATTAATTGACATGGACAATTTAAATCGATTCTCAAATACGAATGAAACTTGCCAAAAACAATGGCATTTTTAAAGTTTAAAGACAATATTTTCATTGTTGCATAAATAATTTTGTAAAGTCATATATTGGGAATATTCAGTATCACACAGATAGATAGATAGATAGTATATGCAATAGGGTTATGCACATACTGTTGGCCTGTGTTTTTTTTAAGTAGGCATATATATATATATATATATATATATATATATATATATATATATATAATGTTAGCAAAGATAAATAATGTATGCATATCACTATTCTGTTCATATATAGTAGCCTATAGTACACTGCAGACAAACTTACTGAATGTTAAAGCGTCATGTTTCCAATCATTCTGAGAATATCACACATCAATAAGCCACGCGTGAAATTAATGCATGGCTAAACAAGAGGCGGGTGCGCGTCGGGAATCGCTGTTCAATTAAACGCAAACAAATGGCGTCCAATGCAAAAGAGAGTATGGACGCGTACACAGAGTGACAACGTCTCTAATTCATAAGCGCTTCATGCTATACAATTTAGTTAATGCGTTTTCTCTTGCTCTTTAAAACAGTCCTGCATTCAAATGTACCAGCTTAATCTCTATGACAGAAGTCATTAATTATGGTCGTCAGACGATCCTTGTTTCTTCACAACATCTCTGATTAAAATTTCACACTTTGCAATGATGTGCGATGGAGCCACTAGCTGTGAAATTTCCCAATGCAGTCAATGAGCTTCACTCCGTATCCTTCAGAGATTCATCAAGCAGAAAAAAAATGATGACTTACGGCCTGCCACAGTCAAATCAAAGCCCTTAAGTGCTTGAGGAAAAGCTTTATTTACATGCAAATGGTAATATATCTGGAGTTTGTGTTCATTAAAATATTGTGCAAATGAGGGAACAACAAAGCAATAACTTCTCTTCTTATTCATGGGTTCAAATTTCATATTTGGGAAGTTTAATTAAGCAATAGATTACGTTCTGAAGGGAACGTTGGACCTAATGAATCCCGCGAGACTGCCGATAAACACGGCAATAGTATCAAAGCATCCGTCTCTTTAATGGATGGGTAAATTAGGGATGTAAATGCTCTTGGGTGCTTCTTTGCATTGCTCGTGGGAATGTTTACCAGATAAAGATGACACTTACATAACCTGCGTTATACGAGGCTTCTTTATTTATTTAACTGTTTGTTTTGAGCTTGTGAATACTATTTTTGGTATGCTAATGAAGGACAAGGACAAATGACACTGAGTTTTGCCACCCTCCTATAGCCTATATGTCATTTAATGAGAATGGATGTTGGGACGTGATGGCACAATGTGTTAAAGAAACTATCTAAAGCTGGCCAGTATCTGTCATCACTTGGGTTAGGACTTTGTTCAGTGCTGTTTTGTGTACGTGTACGTTGTGTAATGTCCTGTATTTAAATATATTTGTAATTACTCATGTGTCATTTTTAAGCTGCTATTTATTGTATAGCAGCTTTAAATATTATCAAATAACACACTAAAGTTAAAACGTATACATCAAAATAAGTGTACTTCTTTAAAGCACGACTATTTATTTTTTTAGATTATTAAAACATGATTTAAAATATTAAGAAACAGTCAATGAAAGTGTACTCTCTTTAAGTACATTTAAGTGGTCTTTTATTTTTTTTAATATTATATTATCTGCAAGTACAGTTCTTTAAAAAATAGTACACTTTGGCCTGGTTTCACAGACAGGGTTTTAGATTAAGCCAGGATTAGGCCTTAGTTCAATTGGGGCATTTCAGTAGCTTTTATAAACATGCCATTAAAAAAAACATTACTGGTGTGCATCTTGAGACAAAACAATGACACTAACATATTTTAAGATGTCAGTGCAAGTTACTTTCAGTTAAAACGGCTCAAACATGCATATTACTCTGGGCTAGACTTTACCTCTGAAACCGTTGGTATAAGTTCACATTCAATACAATTAAGCATTTTACAACGTTGCCTAGAGTGGACGTATAATTGTCACGATTTGGTTTCTGTGTCTTGTCATGTGATTCCCTGTTTGTCATGTGATCCTGCCACGTGTCTTGTCATTGGTTAATCGTCTGATCATTGTTCACAGGTGTTCCTCCTTGTCTTGTAATTAGTCTGTGTATTTAAGCCCTCATGTTTGCTGTCTCTTTGTCAAGTATTGAATGTTTCCTGTCTATGTTCTTGTTTTGAGTTTTCAGTTTCATGCTTTTGTTTTATGTTTGATCACGTTTTGTTAATAAATTGCATTTGGGTTCTCACTTCAACTTGCCTCCAGTGGATATAATCGTTACAACAATGTTAGTATGGTTTTTACATCAAAAATTGTCATAATTTTGAAATTAAAGGCTATTTTGTACCCTGATTTTACCCCTCTGATTTGAACGCTGTGTTTGAAGGGGCGTGTCTGCTGTGAGAAACGCCCACTGCTATGATTGGCTAACATCTTTGCATATGAAATAAGTGTTACATGTGGAACTCTTTCAAAAACTTTTACTATGTTTTTGATATATAAGTTGTGGAGATTAACTAATCATGAAAAGTGTTGATTATAGCATTATATTTAGTTCTACTCCCGTCGCAAATGTTGCTGCGTTTTAGCCGATGATGATCATTGAATGCAATGATCTCGTCATTTCAAGTCGATTTCTGCACTCTCACGAAGGCTTTCATCATAATAACTAACAGTGTAAACACAATGTAAATAAGAGATTCATTGTGCAGTGACAGCATCATTGATTATAACGAGTCCAGAACTCAGTCACTGATAAACTCGTGCTGTGTGATTGACAGCTCCAGCGATTATAAAGCGAGCGTTCTTTGATCGCTTTCTGTATATAATTTAATCACAATTTAAATAACAGATTATTTTTACATTCTACTAAGAGAAACAATGTGAAGTTGATCGTTTAGTCACTGGCTTAATTTACTGATGCATAAACGATTTTGAGACAAAGACTGTCTGACTGTACATGAATCATATCCGATTAGGCATTAGAATTAACTTGGTTTCTTACTGTCAGTCTATATCTTTCCATACCAAGCCTGCGCTGAAATTGAATTACGACTGATTTACCAAAGAATCCACAGTGAAATGCACCAAACAAATAAATAATGCTCTGAGACATTCACATAGTTGAAAATAAAGAACCACTTTCCTAGAATTTGGATCCTTTGGAAGGTAATGTTATTGTTAGTCCATTGATCCTGTATCTCTCTTCTCATCTCACTAACGCTCCAGTGGGTGGGGCTTAAGACGTGATGATGTAGAAGTAGGCATTGATCTGATTCTGCAGAGGTGGTCTTTCATCGCACTATTACGTCATATTGTGACAAAATCCGGAATGAGTCGTTTTCGGTGCTTGGTTTTAATAAAAGCTGGTTTTGGACTAACAAGGAAATTTTGAGTTCTGAAACTTACAGGATGTTTTTATAGTACAGTGACCTCTTACATGTCAAAACATCAAGGAAAATTAATTTTCTCAATTCATGACCCCTTTAACTTATAGCAGACAAGTAGTTTATATACTGTGTGTGATTTGAAAACATTTCTATCCATCACATTAACCATCTAACTTCATGGATAAAAACATTTTAAGTCGATTCTCACTGTAAATAATGCAACTTTTTCCTCTTTTAAAACCCCAGGCATGAGGGATTGCGGGAATCTGGCTTTCCATCTTCACTTTTACCAGCCGGCAAAACAATGAAGTCCACACCTCTGTTTGAATCCATCCTGCAATTTCTGAAACAGTGGAGTCAGTGAACCCTGCTAGACCGCGTGATGGAACTGTGCGATACGTGCCTTTGGTGTGGAGCTCTCATTCGTGAGCATTGTTTATCTCTGTAAGGCCCAGTTGATTGCACGGCTCCCCGAGACTCGGCGGCCCCCGCTGCGCTCAGCGGTGTGAAGACGTCGAGGCCAGTTGAGTGGTGGTCAGTAGCTGTCAATCACAATGCCAGGGATCAGGTACTTTCCATCATTCTGAAGCCCTGCGTTAGATTCTAGGCTCTTCTCTCTCTCATCTGGTGTTTGAGACGATATGGTTGAACTGCTCCTAATGGATTTGGCTGAGGGCTTGATTTTTCACTAGACTTCCTCATATGTTTGGACCACAGTGTGTTTTGACATTCCACTCTCATTCAAACTTCACATTTAATATTTGGAATATTTAAAGCTCTGTTCTGATCTGTTGTGTGCTGCCTACATAGAAATTAGTTTTAGGAGTGCTAGGCTGTTTCATTTCAAGATGGTAGATGATGTGAGAGGTATACTTGAATGCTATATATATAATATTACACTAATATATGTATATTATTGCTGTCAAAATTAACGCGTCATATTTTTTTCAGTTCAACGCATTCAAAATATTTAATCCATTGCATCCATTTAATCCAGCATCCATTTTTTCCCATCATTCTTTGGCTAGCGTCACATTATATTTGATCACACTTGTATTCATGCAAATGCTTTAAATGTATTCAAGCATGATAAGCATCTTAAAGTGACTTCAGCCTAATAAACTTGCTACTGTCTGTCATTAATGTTAATCAAAGAACAAAAGAATAAGAGAAAATCACTCACTGCTCTTGACTGAATAACTTTTGTAGCTTTAATAAGGATTAATCTATATTTAATTATAACTGATGCAGTGAAGACTGTGAAGTGTTTGATAACTTTATTAAATTTATGTACCCTACCTGTTAGACCTACCTGAAAATCTTAAAACACTGTTTACAAGGTTACATGGGTAAAAAAAAAAACGAAAACAATAATTTTTGTGCATTTTGACAGGGCACGTAAAAATCTGAACTGGTCTGATTGGGCCACTAAAAAAAATTGAGTCCTGATATTTTGAAGGGAATATCTAAATATGGCATTTATTACAATGGGTTTATGTGAAGATTGTTTTAAGTGCACTTAAATGAAAAGTTTTTATATTTGTTAAAGCCTAATAAATGTAAAAATGTATAGCTTTCAATTATACTGTAATGCTGAATGCTATAATTAATGGCTAAAATTAAGAGAAAGGATACAGTAGCAGTATTAATATCGGTGATGCCTTCTTTCATAAAAAGATGCCATTATTAAACAAATATTTAAAATATAGGCAGCTGTCTTTGTTGTTTTTACATTCATTTGGAGAACAAATAATCTCTGTGCTATGTATTTTATTAGAGTATCATTACATTAACTTATCAGCATGATGGCTAGCTTTATTATTGATTCAAGTTTGTGTATCATGCAGAAGTGTTTCATATCAGTCAATTATTAGGATTCATGACTGCAGTAGACAGCAAGGCGGCTCACTAGGTTCAGCAATGCAGTGCAACTTTTGAGAGTCAAGCCGCTAAAAGGGGGCATATGTTTGTTTGATTGAGGATGACAGGTTGTTTTTCTCTATGCGAGCGTTTGAGGTGTCCGTGCTGCTGTATGCAGTGTGTGAAGTAAGAAGTGAGGCAATCTATTCTTTGCCTGCTGTGGCCTCGCAACTGGACCCTTCGAGCTGGTGAAAACTCCCAAACACACACACACACACACATCCTTCCTCACAAAACACGTTCCCAAACCAGCTACAAACTCATTGATTATTTTATCTATATGGCGCTGGAAGCCACTGTTTTTGTTCTTGAAATGAAGTAAACAGAACGTCTGACAGTAGCGTCGTCCTTTGTGTTTCATTTGCGCCGTGGCCTTTCCGACGCCGTCACTGACCTCTTCCCTCATCTAATTTCCCCCATCACATTCAGATCAGACGGCCAGCGGTCAGCCTCATTAGGGCCAATGTTTTAAATCACCTCTCGCATGGCTCTTCGCCGGCCCGCACCCTGTCTCTCCTGAGTCATCAGCATTTAAATTTGGCTCTGGTGATTGCGGTTGCAGGTGGTAATACATTAAGGGACTGAGGCGGTTGGCGACGCTGGGCTGAAAGCACCTTTTCCTATTTGCGCTAAGTTTGCCTGTGCATTCTCAGGCATGTAGCCTCCTAATTAGGCTGCTAGTTTCGCCTGTTGTCATATTCAGCCGGGGCAATTTGGTCTGTGTTGTACAACTTGCTGATTCTATATCACAACAAAAAAATCTATAGGTATAAGACGGTGAACTGGTAAATTATGTCACGGGCTGGGGGAATTTCAAGGAGAGACACTGCCTTAATGCCAGGCGGGAGGACGCCATGGTTAATTTTAAGCTTTACGCGCTTCAGAGCCAACGGGGACTACTTTAAACCTGCTCTTCAGACTAGAAAAACAGACCTTCAGTATAATGCAAAACACTCAAAATGGGAAATGAGATATTCAGAAGTCACAGAATCAGAAGAAAACAAACAAAAAATTACTTTTTAAGGATTCAAGTCACTAAATTCCCATATTGATCAACGTGTAATCCAGTGGTTTACAGAATATATTATATTGATATTATATAAAATCATGAAATAAATACATTTATGTCTTATTTCTATCAAGTGACAGATACATTTTTGCCAAAATTTTGTTATTTTAAGCAAAATAATAGTTTGTTTGGAAGCAAAACCATTCACATCATCAGAAAATGATATGGCAATTGTCTTCTATCAAAATTGGATAATTTTACTGTACTAATCTTCATTTTGTTATTTATATAAAAAAATATAATGCCTCGCACACCCAAATCATTTGTGTGTGTGTGGGATGAAGAAACCCTTTCAAGCACTGAAATGACAAAATATATTAAATAAAAGTAGTCCATACAACACTAAAATATTTTATAGCTTAAAAAAACTGACATAATTTAGTAATTCTGTAATTTTATTCACTGAAAAAGACATTTTTGCGCTTAACCAACCACTAAACATCTATGATGGTGAAAGCCATGAATGGATGTGTACAAAGATTCATTTTTCCACAGTTACTTTAGAAAACATGTCACATGTTTCCCCAAATTGACTCCAAGTGTGGATAAAAAGTCGCCTGACATCCAGCCAAGGGAAAATCCACTTGAAATGACACCAATCAGTGTGTGTGAGTGTCAGAATCTGCAGTCTTAGAGGGAAGAGAGAGTCTTTGTCCAATAGAGCTCTATCTCGTCCGCCCTCCCGAGGCTCTCTGAGGTGGGGGAAGCGGATTACGGGTTTCCCCCAGCTCTCGGCCTAAGGCCCATCCAGGCACCAATCCCTCGGCTCACAGCCCATGGAGCAACCCACCAGGCAGCCAGAGAGCAAAGAGACACTGGGGACTCATCTAATTGTCCATGCTCTCAGCAGTGCTCGAGTAGCTCAGCGCCAAACGCACACTCCCCCCTCGTCTTCCTTCACCGTTCCCAAGGCAGCACCGGTCCTTCTTTCTTTTTCCCCCTCTCCTTCTCTCATTGGATGGAGAGATTTAAAACGAAGAGCTTTGGTTTGAGGTTCTTAGGGACCGAGGCCCCCAAGTCCACCTGGAGATTCAGGAGAGAAGTCCAGAAATACTTCAATCAATATGGCTGCCTGCCAGTGCCATAGCAGAATAAGAAGGTCAGAGCTCTTCACACTAGTGCTGCTGTGGCTCTGTGCGCTGCCCAAAGGACAAGCGCTCTCAAGCAGTTTGTATTCATATCTGAGTCTCAGCTTTAATAGAAAAGACACCTCCCCTGATAAATACACAGTCTAAGTTACAAACCAAGCTAACAAATAAACAAAGTAAATCTTAAAGCAGTAGTCCACCCAAAAATATTTTATGCTCAGCCTCATTTTCAGTCTTCATGCATTTTCCCTCATATTTCTTAGACCAAAAAAGGAGAAGCCATACCATAAAGACCCAATCACGCCAAGAATGATACTTATAAAGAAGAGAACTACAATGATAACTATATTAACGACAACGGACAATAATGTGCTGTTTTGTCATCTGTCTGCCACTTTAAATGCTTGCACTTGCACAGGATGGATTCTGATTGGCTGGCAATGTTTTAAAAAGAAATCACGTAAGTGATTCCAATGATATTGTTTCTATGTGCCGTTATTGTTAGTTGTGGTATGGATTCTCCTATTCTTTTACATTTAGAATGATTTTTAAAACTATCTTAATCGTTATCATTATAGTTAATGTCCTTGGTGTTAACGGGCCTCCATATGACTTATGCGCTACATTTCAAGTCTTCCAAAGCCGTAGAATTGAATAATGTCTGTTCCTCATATAAAACATTTTATGGCTTCAAAAGCTTTGTGCAAGGTATATTCTGAATATTTACCACATTTGGTTGTGACAAATGCCAATTTGTGTAATGATGTCAAACTTGGCATAGCATGTTGACATTATATTTTTTATTTTGAATTTGAACAGAAATACAAATGAAATTTCATTGCTATGAAAGAGGGCAAGATTATCTGTGAATAATGACTTAAACATTTGCCTAAAGCTATTGTATGACTTCTATACAAAGAAACTGGACACTTTCAAGAAACAAAATGACAAAAAGCGCAATTGATGTTAAATAAAAGTAGTCCATAAAACTTGTGCACTATATTACTTTTGAAGTCTTTTGAAGCCATAAAATGTTTTATATGAAGAATAGACCCTAATTTATGACATTATTCACTGAAAATCTTTATCTTTGCAACCCTTCTCAATTCTCAGTTGCATTCATTTAAACATGCAAAACTTGAGCCCCCTCAGATTCTTAAGCTAAAACACATCCCAAAAAGGTGCAGTTTATCCTCTCAGTGTCCATTACTTATTAATTTGTTTCTGTAAGCTACAAAATACATGGAAGACTGAATTGATGCAAGACTTAATATTTACATTTACATTCAATCATTTAGCAGACGCTTTTATCCAAAGCGACTTACAAATGAGGAGAGCAATCAAACCGACAATAGGGCAACAAAATGCAAGTGCTGTGACTAGTCCCATTTTTAATAGATATATAGAATAGAAAGTGTTAGTATTAATGGGTCAATTGTTTATGGAAAAAGATGCATCTTCAGCCGTTTCTTGGAAATTGCTAAAGCTCGGGTTGAGTAAGGCAGGTCATTCCACCAGCAGGGAACAGTCCAGGTAAATGTCCGTGAAAGTGATTTTGTGCCTTTTTGGGATGGCACCACAAGGCGCCGTTCACTTGAAGAATGCAAGATTCTGGAGGGCACATAGATAAAATAATAAATGAGTTTTGGTATAGGGGTTGCAGAGCCGGTGGTTGTTCCTTCCTCAGTGCCTTAAAGGCACACTATGCAGGAATTCTGTTTTTGTCAAACAGCGACCCCTAGAGTCGCTGTGGAATACTTGCACTGTCGTAAATACCCCCCACACTGGTACCTGTTCGGTAGGATAGAAGCGTCGGGCATACAACAGGCACAGATAGACTCCGAAGATATTGACCAGGTAATGTTTCACGATTTCATACAAATATTAGGCTACTGCATAGTCTACTGAACTACTGATGATGGTAAAAGGATAATAATAACTAAATGTCAAGTGTTAGACTACTTTATAATAATAAAGTAGCCTACCGCGTTTGCTGGCTTATAACGTTTTTACATGATTGCTGCTAAATCACAAGTAAATAGCCTATAGTAATGTAAACATTACAAAATGCCAGATGACATCAATAAAGTTAAATGTACGTCGCATTATTTCATAACATTCGCCGTTGTGATGTCATTAGACATGATTATTGCAATTTGTCATAATAGTTTGCAAATTGTGCTCGTTTACACTTTTTACAACCTCTAGGCTTATTTGTGTCCTGATAATTATGTGAGATATTGACAACTGTTCTCATTATAATCTCATGATAAATTATTGGACTGGTCTAATTATCAACAATGATAATTATGTCAACAAAAAATGACATACTACAAGCAAGCGCAACAACATACAATATAGAACGCAAACAAGTTTACAAATAAGATATTTACTTACTAGTCCATCAACAAGATCGCCAGGTCAGCATTGCTGTTGCATCCAGTGCTGCTTTTTAGCTCACGCCAACGAGTAAATGACTGACCGAGTGGGACTCTTGTCCGGTTCCTCACGCGGTCAGATTCTCTTTTCCTTTTCCTATTCTCTTCCGACCGCGTTTTCTTTACTTTTTCCATCTTCGACTCGAGTATCACGTCTGAAATGCGCGCAAGTGTCTTCGTGCTTCATATGTTGTTGTTGATCTATGATGTGTGTGACGTCGTTGCCGTAAAGCATTTTGTGATTCTCGCGAGATTTGTCGGGGGTGCTCCTCTCAAACTTGCATTGCTGGTTTTTCCAGCGGCGTCCCCCCAAGCTTTACTACCAGGATGTTAAGGTTATATTAAGGTAAAATTCTTGCATAGTGTGCCTTTAAATTTGATGCGCACGGCAATTGGCAGCCAGTGTAATTTTATGAGGAGAGGTATGACGTGTGCTCTCTTTGGTTCATTAAAAACTACTCTTGCTGCAGCATTCTGGATCAGTTGCTGAGGTTTGACAGTGCATGCCGGAAGGCCTGCCAAGAGAGCATTGCAATAGTCCAGTCTGGATAGAGCAAGAGCTTGGACAAGGAGTTGTGTATCATGCTCCGATAGGAAGGGTCTGATCCTCCTAATGTTGTATAAGGCAAATCTGCAGGACCAGGCAGTTCTAGAAATGTGGTATGTGAAGTATAACTGATCATCAGTCACAACTCCAAGGTTCCTGGCTGCCCTTGATGGAGTTATGGTTAACAAACCTAGCTGAATGGAGAAGTTGTTATTGGCTGAGACCACAAGCAGTTCTGGCTTTGCAAGGTTGAGTTGAAGGTGGTCGTCCTTCAATCACCAATAAATGTCTGTCAGGCAGGCCGAGATGCGAGCAGCTTCCGTCAGATAATCTGGTTGGAATGAGAGTTTCATCAGCATAAGAAAAAAAAAATGTTTCTGAATGACAGATACTAGTGATGTCATGTACTGTAGATGGAGAAGAGAAGTGGTCCAAGTACTGAGCCCTGAGGCACCCCAGTAGGTAGATGTTGTGAATTAGACACGTCAACTCTCCAAGACCTACCTGAGAGTGTGGTTCCTGAGATGCCCTTCGTCATGAGGGTTGACAGGAGGATCTGGTGGTTAATCGCGTCAAAAGCAGCAGATAGATCAAGCAAGATGCACTGTAAAAGAAATATTTTTCATGATTTATCACAATTTGTTTTCTTTTGTCAATTCACCTTAGATAATTAATGTAGTTCAGATAACATTATATTTTGAGTTTCTGTTGATTAAATCAATCTCCATTGCATTAACTAAAATTTTAAATTTCAACGAACTCAATATTTTAAGGCAACCAGGTAACTTACTTTTTTAAGTTAAACCAATAATATATTTTTACAGTGTGAGTACTGAGGATTTGGAAGCTGCTCTTGCCTGTCTCAGAGCTTCAATGGCCATAATATACTTTATATTATTTACAGAAAGTCAATTACACTATTTTCCTTACATGAAAATGCAGGGTGATAAAGTACACCACTAGACTATCATGACTCACAGTCTTAGGAAGAAGTGCCAGAACTGGCAAAAAAAAATGCCATTGATATCAATGCTGTAAAATGTCATTGGTTCGTGTGTCTTGTGTCCAAGTGATAAAAGTGCATTTGTGCATTTCAATGCATTAAATTAAATGCATACCATTTTTTCACACAAACCTTTTTCATGGTTTCACAAGAGTTTGCTGAACTACTGTAATGGTGCTTCATTTTTTTAATTAAACAATTGTGAATGTACATTTATCTGCATATTTTGTTTTATATACGTCATATCGTGGCTTTTGAACAATAGGCAATGGCATTATGAAAAGTTCTG
This sequence comes from Gila orcuttii, assembly GCA_026230005.1. Taxonomy (NCBI): domain Eukaryota; kingdom Metazoa; phylum Chordata; class Actinopteri; order Cypriniformes; family Leuciscidae; genus Gila; species Gila orcuttii. The sequence continues at coordinate 49,267,032 of JAPDVR010000007.1, read as the reverse complement.
AACTTATGTGTTTGCGTCATTCAGACGTGATCATCTTAAGAAGCTTGATGGGATCCTGAGAATGAGGTGAAAACGTCACCGGTGTGACATCTAGGTGATACATGGATAAAGGTCTCAACAGCGATGTTTTCCCATATGAGACCGCCCTGATTAGGGTCTTAGATTGATCTCTATTGAAGCATCACCTGACGTGCCACCAGGATCCTCTCAGCGAGGGATAAAATGAAGAGACATTTGTCCTGGACATATTACAAATATCACCATGTTTCCTGCTGACTGTCACACGCACACTACCTGGACCGCACGCTGACACGGCTGCACACAGCGGATTGTGTGCAATGATCTGAGACTCGAGTGTGTTGAATAGTCAGTACAGTGAAGGAGCAGCACATATTGTTTCCCGGCGATGCTGCTGGTCTCCTTCCTGTTTTATTTATTGTATCAGAAATAATACCTGCCAATGAAGAGCTGGGAGGGTCAGGCCAGTGTGGCGTTTTCTCTGTGTGCTTGTTCACTGACGCAGGTTAATGTGGAAAACTGGAGAAACGCTTTTGCGCTTTTTTTTTTTTTGTATGAATATGAATATCCGTGCGGTGCAATCGGCCAGAAGTATATTAAACCCAGTGAGTGGAAAGAAAGCCACGAGCACCGTTGTAATGCTCTTTACGCTCCAACATCTTTAAGAACAAGCAGCAGTGCTTCAGGTGTGATGTGTGTGAGTTGCTAATGATGAAATAAAACAATAAAAGGCACTTGATTCTGTGCGTTAAAGTGCTTTTACTATGTGTACGAGCTGCTTATGGAAGCCCTTTTCACCTCAGAGTAAAAAAAAAAAGCTCACTCTTGCAAAATAAATATTCTTACAATTGCAAGTTTATATCATATATAGTTCATCTATTAACTTAATTTCTCAAAATTGCTGATTGTAATTCTGTATTGACTTATTTTGACTTTATATGTCACAAAGTGATTTAATTTTTACAATTGTGACTATCTCACAATTGCAATTTTATATCTCGCAATTTTTCACAATATGATTAAATTTCTCATAATTGCAACTTTATTTTTCATAATTAATGATAAGATGACTTTATCTTACTGTCACGTCTTTGCATCTCACAGTCATGACTTTTTTATCACAATTGAGACTTTGAATTTCACAGTGATTTTATTCTCACAAATGCAATTCTATTTATGTAAATTGCAACTTTCTTTCTCAAGTTTGTTTTTCTTTATGTTAACTTTATTTCACAGTAAGATGTTTTATACTCTGAGATGAAGACAGACTTCCATAGGTGTGTGCTGATGCAATCAGAATTTAGCAAAGATAAATTTTTTGATTACTGTTCCTCAGTTTTCTTGTAAAAAAAAAAAAAGGAAATTATCCAAATGACAAACTTCATAAATAGATATTCTTCCCAACAATACAAGATGAGCGACCACTTTTGCAAAGTTCGCGTGAGGCCGAGGCTCAACCGGAGGTCGCCCTAAATCCGCTCGCTCGCGCCTTCCCCTCGTTGATGCAGAGAAATCCCACCGCGCCGGAGCCTCTGAATGGCTGACACCACCCAAATTAGACAACTCACATCTTCTGGTACAGCTCTTATTGTCAGACTATTGTAAAAAAGAATGAGAGCTAAACTACACGAGCCTCGCATGGCCGTCACGCCGGAGGCAGTGCAGCGAGAGGACAGCTTCACAATACTCGCTAACTGAGCTATGACAGGCTAATTATTGGCCCACTGTTGTAAAATTCTCTCTACATAGGTCACTTGGACAGTGTAATTAAAAATGCATTACAGATTCTTTTTATTGAAGCAATTAAATCAAAAAAGCAAAAAGTAATTAAGCGCCGAGGTAATGATAGTGTTAGTCAACAACGTTTATTTGAGAGATGAGCTGTGTTTGCTCAGCCTCTTAACACATTGCGCTGTTGTATTTATAGCCAGAGATTTGATGAATGTGTCACGCAAGCCTTCAGTAAGAGCCAATTATGTTGATAATGTCAAATTTTGAGCAAAATTACTTTTATGGCTGTATTGTCATCTAGGAGGTAATTGGAGGAGCGGGCTCTGAGCACGATTCAAATCGTGAAGTGTACTTTAGCGTATTACGCCATTTGAAAATACTGCAGTTCCATTTGTGCCACCAGGTTTATAATTACATTAAATTGCTTGTCTTATCAGCACTTAAAGAGCCGGGATTATCAGAGTCGGGGCTGTTCCGGCCTTGCCAAATACCTCGCGGGCGTTTGCCCACAGCCCGCGGGAAGAGAGGAAGAAGAAGAAAGAAGATAATATTCTGAGGTTAAAAACCACAATTTCCTCTTTAAAGAGGGTTCTGTGTGGAGGAGTCATCATATTAAAGCGCACAAAGCTTTGGGAGGTAAATCAGTCTGACTTTGAGTGTGGGAGGCATTAACATCCACTTGACTTTGAGTGTGGCTGGATCTTGCTGCCAACATATACATGAAGCTGACACATCAGAGCCCCACATCTCTGTTATTATGTCAGGTAACTGAATTCTGATGATATGGAAATGGCGAGAGGCGGCCAGATCGTCGAAGCTGGCCTAGTTAGCATATGGAACCGGTCCTCGCGGTCCTGGGCCGCCATTAGAATTCATCATGCGCGCTGTGGCGCAACGGAAATACTAATGTAATTGTCAGGTGTGGGGGAAAAAAAGAAAAAGCTACGGCAGCTATTAAGGTAGGACGAAAAACCATCCAATATACACGGTCCTCAATGGTTCAGAGATGTGTTTTCCAAAGTCACACTGTAAACTTTATTTTATTTTTTTTTACAGTTTTTTTTACTGTATTTTACAGTTTTTATGAAAAATGAAAAATAATAAGTCATCTAGTCATTTACAGTGGAAACCTATATTGACATTTCCAGAATTCCCTGCATTCTTAAAAAAAATAAAGGTTCCAAAAGGGGTTTTCGCAGAAATGAAGTAGAAGAACCATTTCAGCCCCCCCCCCTCTAAAATGTTGCAACACACAGATGCCTGAAGTCTATTCATTTGTTCACAATCTGTTTTATCATTTTATCCTCAAGGCACATGTTTAGTGCATCGACCATGCTGGTTCCTTCTTAGGTAAAAACCTATTGTTATCATGTACTATACTGTGCCTGCAGCAACTCTGTTCATGAGAAGTCCTTGCATTGAATCCTAAACTTTATATAATCCTAAATTATATAAAATATATAATATAACATGTCATAGAAGAGACTATGGCTGATTGTCATGCTTTTTTACTACAGTGAATATTTCTCAGAGTAGATTTAAGTACATTTTTTGTATGTCAGAATCAGAAAGAGCTTTATTGCCAAGTGTGCTTGCACACACAAGGAATTTGTTTTTGGTACTGAGGCCTCCAGTGGACATATACAGATACAAATACAACAAGAAACATAATACTACAAATTATAAGAATAAAAAATAAAAATATAAATATATGAGAATAAAAGTATCACAGTTGGGTTTAGTCAGAATAGACATTTCCAGATTTACAGATTATGAACATATTTACAGTGTTTTGAATATTATAAATAAATAAATCTACATATAAGTATCACCTGAGTTGTAGGGTATTGCACTAAACAGTGGGAGTATTGCACTTAAAGGCGTATGCATTGGGAGATGTGTTAACTGTTCAGGAGGGAAATGGCCTGTGGGAAGAAACTGTTCCTGTGCCGAGATGTTCTTGTGGCCAGTGATCTGAGTCGCCGAATGTCCAAAACCTTGACTATCAAAATGTGCCGAATGCCGAATGTCCAATACCTTGACTATCAAAAAAAAAGTCTTGACATATTTTTTATATACATTATACATTGATATAAAACCACATCATATAAAATACATTTGACAACTGATTCATGAGTGACTTACATTGCATTCAGCAACAGTTGTGATATTCATGAAATGGCAAATGTAACAAAAACTTGAATTTATTGTTTTCACTGCACAGATACTAATATACTGTATAAAATCATCTAAAACACATTCGACAATTTGCTAAACAACATGCAAACACACTTCTAGATAAAAAAAAAAGAAATAAAAAGAATTTGTATAACTGGATTTTTTTTTAATCAACCCTGAAATGGATCATGTGACAACTTGCCCCGGTCTCCCCTATACAGTTATGCTTACTAAAAAAGATGAATGTTGCAGACAGTGCAATGGCACCAGAAGACACAGGTGTCAGTAATGATGTGTCTCTCTGCGAGTGTTTGTCTCCACACACACACACAGCTCCATGAGAGACAACAGGTCTGCTCAGCTCTATTGTTATCAACCTTTGTCTTGTCATTGAGACAATCAACAGTAGAGGGCAGCTTGAATACACAAATACATACTTCTATCACTTTCACACACACACACACACACACACAAACACACACACACACACACACACACACACACACACACACACACACACACACACACACACACACACACACAGCCACAGCTTTGTTCATGTCTGCTTGTTCTCCAGAAACATCAACGTTTACATGAAGACACAGTGATTGACGTAAACATTCCTGCTACATAAATGAGGAGACAATAATAAATTGTATAAAGTTCCTTGGCTAAAGCAATTTTCTAACGTTTTTGTGTGCAATCCACTTAAATGTGTTAAATATACAACACTTTCCATCCTGTCAGTCTTTTAAAATCCCTTTAACAAAACAAAAGCCAATTCCCCATTGACATCATCCTACAGGAAGTGACATTATTTCGGAGGGAAAACAACAGCACAAACATGAGTGAGTATAAGCAAAGGATTTGATTAATTCTGTGGTGCTTGTTGGTTTGTGTCTCTCTAAAACCTCAAAAATGTTTGTTTTGCTGCCTGATCAATTTACTTAATTAAAATGAGCTCATTTTAAATAAATTGAGCAAGCAGCAAAACAAGCACTTTTTTGTAAGAAAGGATAGTTGGATGGATCATTTTTGTTTGCATTAAATGAAACTGGTCAGGGGATTTCTAGTTCCCAGCATGCTTTATATGGGACTGGGAGAGTAAATATTGAAATTAAATGTTGTTTTGAAGATGAAAATCTGTTGTTAGTGTTGAAGCTTGAGTTATGTATGGGATTTAGAAGACATTTCTGTTGTGCTTTGTGGGTTTGGATCATATGCTTAGAAGTATAGTAGATTTAGTGAGGTGTCTATTATTTTTGATAAAGATGAGCTTTTATGACCATATAGGCTACACTACTGTTCAAAAGTTTGTGGTCATTTAAAAAAAAAAAAAAAAAAAAACTTTTGTTCAGCAAGGATGCATTAAATTGATCAAAAGTGACAGTAAACACATTTATAATGTTACATAATATTTTTAGGGACCGTAAGGTATTTATGGAAAGGGCCACCGGAGGAAAATAGGGGAGGGTCATGTCTTTTTATTCTTTGTTGAGGGGAGGGTCATTCAACTTTTTTTAGTCTAGGGGGAGGGTCACCCAACTTTTGTATTCATGAAAACAGCAAAATTTCAAAGTGGCTTGTTTGGTGCATATTTTTTCCATGTAGCTTTATGTAGCTCTCTCGGTCTCGGTCCCCCATCGCTATCAGATGGGTCTGACCCAACAAAAATCCAGTTTGGCGCTGTCTGACAGTGCACGCACTTCAGTACGCGCTCAGAAAAAGTGCATCATGTACAGAACACCAATGAAATGTTTACCCGGCATAGCTTTAAAGCACGAGCAAATAATGAATTTTTGTGATTACGAATAAGTGCAGTGTCCTGTGAGTGTAACTCTACCGCGGCATTAACATGTGATATGAATGTACGTTGAGTGTAGGCCTATTGGGACTGAGGCGCCAGAACTGCAGCTGATAGAATGTGTGCTGTACGATACTACCATATTTTAGTTTCCATTCTTATTGTGTTTCCACAACAATGTTAGTGAGTAAATCTACTGAAATTGCCACCATAACAGTGGAGTGTGATGTGTTAGACGTAGAGCTACCACATTTTTAAATTACTATTAGAATTATTTGAAGTTAACATTTGAAGTTAACATAATAAAATACGCAGACCTACACCAAAAAAAAATAGTTGAGGATAAATTCTTTAAAATTGGGCAATTCCAGCGTTATGGGCGTGACATTTGCAGTCAAAACTTGAAATATAAATTATCAGAAAATGCATTTAATACTGAAACGTCTGTTTATATATCCATACCCCCCTTAATAAAGGAGTCAAGACATTAGAAAAATATCAGTCTATACATGCGTTTTATATTTAATATGAACGAAATACACATGTGACCTGACACAACAAATCTTTAACTTTTAGGTGGCAAAATATTTTTTAATAATTCTACGAATTAGGATACACTGCGCAAAACAAAAGTAGGCTAATAACCGGATGAAGAAGGGTCGGCCTCCACAGAACATAAAATATAATTTTTTATTTTATTTTTCGTGTTCGCATTTATGAGGAAAAAAACAATGTTACGGACGTGACAGTTCTCCGTTACGGACATGACCGCTCTGAAAGCGACTTCAGAAAGCACAAAGCCTTTCTTTAAAGTAAATTTCATTTTTTATTAATTGTATCTTAATTTTAATTAATGTTTCATCAACCAATTACCTGGATTTAATAAATAAGAAGTAAATATAGTCGAAAATAGATCATCATGACACGGAGTCGCCGGCGCGTGAACTGGACTCTCCTCTCATAAATGAACCGAAACTCAGCGTATAGGCCTAATGTAGTCTACTTGCCTCACAGACTTGAGAAATATATAGAAAGCTTGATGTCTACTTTTAAACAGAACATTTATAAACGAAAAACAGACTGCTCTCTGCTTATGTAGGCCTAATCCGTATGAAATCTGCATTTCTCTCTGGCGCGTTACTGTGAAGATCGCGAGTCAGCATCATCAACTTCATCTTGAAGCCGACACACTGACACAGAAAAACCTTGTTTATTAATAAACAATTAAAAATTTAATTGTTATATTTGCCTTGCTATATTTGACATATTTATAATCATTACTTTTGCCGGTTCTTTGTGGCAGCTTTAAGATACTTTATTGGGAGCGCCACCCTTGTTACATGAACGCGTCACCACTGCATCAGCACGGAAAACATGATTATTATTTTTTTTAAATCTAAAATAAAAAATCATGATAGAACCGAATTGTAGGTTTGGTCTATCGTTACAGCCTTAGTAAGATGAGAAAGCAGGAGTTTAGTCGTTTGTCATGGTTGTAAAAAAACAATGGTTATCTGAACATCTTTGCCAAAGCGCAAAGATGTCATGCCTTTTTCCAGGGGAGGGTCATGCCTTTTTTCACAATCATTTTGGAGGGTCATAGAAAAATTTATTACTGGCGAAGGGAGGGTCAAGTCTTTTTTGACTACAGATCTCAAAACTCCTCCGGTGGCCCCTTAAATAAAAAACGAACAGTCCCTTATTTCAAATAAATGCTGTTCTTTTGAACTTGATTAATCAAAGAATCCTGAAATGTTTCACAGTTTCCACAAAAATATGAATTAGCGAATAACTGTTGTCAACATTTCTGCATGTTTTTGAGCAGCAAATCGGCATATTAGAATCATGTGACACTGAAGACCGGAGTAATGATGCTGAAAATTCAGCTTTGCGTAACAAATGCAGCGTTAGTGAGCATTTCCTACCAACCCTAAACTTTTGAACGGCAATTTAGATCCTTGGTTACAACACAGACATATTAATTTCCAAGTTACTGTAACTATGTCTTAAACGCAGTGTATTTGTGCACGATCACAAACCGTTCTCCGCGCGCGTGCACGTCTCTTTGCAGCGCGCGGCTCAAGATGAATCTGCGCGTGTGTGTTTGCGCGCTCCATCACTGTCAGGCGCCTGGCGGTGGTCTTCCTTTCTCTCCGAAACGGCTACCAACTGCTGACCAGAATTATCCTTCACGAACAATCCCACGGCTTTAAATAAACAGAGCACTCAGTGCCTTCAAAGTGCAGCCCATTCATCTTTAAGAATGGGAGTCACTTTTTCACTTTCTGTGAAGGCCGCCATTTTTAATAGCTGTCCTCATCATATATTTCGCTCTCAGAGTAAATGCGCGGGAGGATACTGTAATTTGTTGAACAAAGGAGCTCCGTAACGGACACTATTTACTGTTTTACAAGTTTCTGACCGGACAAAAGAACATTTATTTTAATCAAATTTAAGAAAATCTTCCCTCTTCTCGTATATAAATAATTATGATTTAAAAAAAAAAAGTTTATTTATAGAAATTGTGAGGAGACAAAACAGGAGCACAGGTAGGCTATGAATGAAAGTAAAGTCGTAAAGACGTTGTGGTTGTTTCAAAGGAAATAATAACTGTAACACTTTACAATAAGGTCTCATTTGTTATCATTAGTTAATGTATGAACTAACATTAACAATGAGCAATATAGCCTACATTTGTTACAGTGTTTATTTATCTTTGTTAACTTAGCTAATAAAAATATAACTGTTCATTGTTTGGTAATGTTAGTTTACAGTGCATTAACTAATGTTAAAAATACAACTTGATTTTAATAATGTAGCCTATTAGTCCTCAAAATATTGATATTAACATTAACTAAGATTAATAAAGAAGAAATATTGTGAAGTCGTAAGTTGCGGTAGAAGAATTGTTCTTTCTTAGTTCATATTAACCCTAGTGAAAAAAAGGATACTTTATTGTATTTGAAATATATTCCCTTTTCCTCAATAGTACATTGCAAATATAGGCTACTAACAAAAATTGTACTAAATACATTAAAAGTATATTAGCATCATACTTTTACCTATTTTCACAATACAACTTTTAAACACACTTTAAAATAATTGTACTTTAGTATATTTAAAAGTGTATTTATTTGCACTTTATTACAAATATATTTTTAGGTATATTTTAACTGTGTGCTGGAAATGATCATTGTAACAATGCATTGAAAGTAGGCTATACTTTCAAAATACATTTATAGTATACAATAGTATTTTGTACAAAGTATAGCTTTATTTGTCAAATAATGTACATGTGGTATTGAAGACAAAGTATGCAATTTGTAGTATTTGGAATAAGCCAAAGGTATTAATGGGCCTATAGCCTACTTTTTACTCAAATGTCTCACACCATGATAGCCTCCTGCCGTGCTTTCCTGATCCTCCTCCTCCTCTCTCTCTCTCTCTCTCTCTCTCTCTCTCTCTCTGTCTCTGTCTTCTCTCTCTCTCTCTCTCTCTCCTCTGTCTCTCTCTCTCTCTCTCTCTCTCTCTCTCTCTGTCTCCCTCTCTCTGCTCTCTCTCTCTCTCTCTCTCTCTCCTCTCCTCACCTCGTCTCTCTCTCTCCTCTCCTCTTCTCTCTCTCTCTCTGTCTCTGTCTCTCTCTCTCTCTCTCTCTCTCTGTCTCTCTCTCTCTCTCTCTGTCCTCTATCTCTCTCTCTCTGTCTCTCCTCTCTCTCTCTCTCTGTCTCTGTCTCTCTCTCTGTCTCTGTCTCTCTCTCTCTCTCTCTGTCTCTCTCTCTCTCTCTGTCTCTATCCTCTCTCTGTCTCTCTCTCTCTCTCTCTGTCTCTTCTCTCTCCTCTCTCTCTGTCTCTGTCTCTCTCTCTCTCTCTCTCTCTCTCTCTCTCTCTGTCTCTGTCTCTCTCTCTCTCTCTCTCTCTCTCTCTCTCTCTCTCTGTCTCTGTCTCTCTCTCTCTCTCTGTCTCTATCTCTCTCTCTCTCTGTCTCTCTCATCTCTCTCTCTCTCCTCTCTCTCTCTCTCTCTCTCTCTCTCTCTCTCTCTCTCTCTCTCTCTCTCTCTCTCTCTCTCTCTCTCTCTCTCTCTGTGTCTCTCACTCCCAGATCACTTCCTGTCTACACTGTCCTATCCTAAGAAAAGGCGAAAACGGCAAACATAATAAAAAAAAAAAAAAAAAAAAATATATATATATATATATATATAAATACACTTATGGTATATTGCTTGAATGTTTCGAAGACACTCGTAATGAATTTGTAATGTAGGCTACTTGTAACACAAAGAAAGTACACTTTAATATCAACTAATCAAGCATGTCCTTACACAGGCATATACTTAATGTATACTCTTGAAGTTGGTCCAATTTAGTTCGCACAAATACACTAAATACACTTAAAGTTATGCTTTACTACAATTTAATTACAACTAAAATATACTTAGTACAAAATTAGTTGTTCAAAATAGCACTCTTCAAGTTATAATCATTAACACACTTGAAGTATACTGATAATTAGTCTGGCTGCAAGTATACTTAGCATTTTTTTTAAGTAACCAATGTTAATAAATACACATTCTAAAGTGTTAGCGGAATAACAAATGGATTGGTTTGGATGATATGTTAGAATAGAATAGAATAGAATCGAATAGAATAGAATAGAATAGAAAAAATGCTGTTGCATACCAACAAAGGAAGAAACAGATCGATAATGACAAGTCACATTTCCCTCTAATGATGGGAAAACACTCTGCAATTTAAAATGTTTTATAAGTATGTTTATTTAGCCATTGAATCATAGTGACAGACACACAACTGTATTTGCTGTCTAAATGAGAAACCTTGTTTTTCTCATAATTTAAAAATATATATACTGTACAGTTAAGTAGATATCTTAGTTTTAATAAATAGAATGGTAATATATTTTCCTGGTGAGTGGTCAGTTATACAGGGTTACCCTGGTAATATTTTTGTATGCATATTTTTCTACCTGAATGCCACAAATAACCAATTAAAATCATGTATTTTAGAGGGGTGTGTTGTATAATATTACTAACTTGTCCTTATAAAACCAATTAAGTATAACATATAATTTTATTGGTCAGCTATTGTTTTAAAAAACTTTATTCAAACGAAACATTGTATACTTATAAAGTAACTGATACATAAATCAACCATAATATGACACTTTACACAAGTTTAGACATTCTGTTACATTAGCTCAATAATTTAAAGAGCCATATATCTGATCTTAAAATAGCCTGTCTTAAAATAGCTTGTCTGTGATTTTTATTAACTAACTGTGCTTGACGCATGTGTAAATGAAATAAAAACACTTATGAAAAGACTGGTCAATTGAATTTTGACTCATTAACAGGTAAGGTAAAAGGTAAAAGATTGTGTCTGTGTAATTAAACTGGTGTAACAATAATACTAGGGGATTTTAAAGTCTTACTGTAATAGAGACACGATTGATTGGATAGCCCCAGCAGCCATTAGTGAGGAGGTGCTGAGGTAAAATGATGGAGCTCCCCCCATGCAGAGGCCCTCGCTGTGGGGTGGGATGATCCCTGCGAGGGGGTAGCAGGGCCAGCGATGCTACATCTGATGGCAGTTTGAGAAACTACAGGAGGGATCTGTGTTAATTAGGCATTTTTCAGCACACTTGGCTCAGCCTGGCTGTGATATTATTATCCGAATTTACTGGAGCATTTAATCTGAAAATTTCTTTACAGTTCAACATGAAATCAAAACTGACCCTACTTACTTTTTTTAAATGCATATTCCTGGTTTTATTGTGCATGATTCATCGTACATGTTATTCTGTGTAAAAAAAAAATGTTCGTTGATTAATTTTTAATGACTTTCTCCATTCCTGAAACAGCTTGCTTCGCATCTGACGTCACACATTTCTCCTGGTTTTCAACTTCTTCCAGTCATCAGGGTTTAGTCTGGTACGTAATGCCCATTTTTTACAATCCAGTAAATTGCTGATGGATAAGTTTTTTATAATATCCTGTTTTACTCGTGAAGTACATTAAAGTCAATCGAGCAATTAAAAATATTTAAAATAATATATAAAAATTAATGAAACTCAGTGTACTATTATACTTCCTGTACATGCCAGACATTAAAGTTTCATCAAAAACTTTTTCATGGTGTTTGAACATAAATGTGTGTTGGAAGTGTGTTTTCACAACCACTCTATAATGCTAAAACTCCTTTTTTTATATTATCCATGAGCATAAATAGTGTCTCAAAATGAGGCGTTATGTGTGAATGGCCCTGAATGGGTGAAAAAACGCATGGTCCGTCTAGTGCGTTTACATAGAAAATAATGGAAAAGCAGCACAGTGGAATGCAAAAACGCGTTCTGTGGAAACGGCCCCATATTTTTTCTCCTGTTTTGTTGTTCCCAGAGTATCAGAAGCATGAGCTGTAAAGGCACAGCCCTCTTCTGGAAAGGGGGCGGGGAGCAGCAGCTCATTTGCATTTAAAGATACACACACGAAAGCACAAGCATGTTTTTGCTTCCATCTAAAAAGGTGCATTTTGGGCATGCTAAAATAAATAATCTGTGAGGTATTTTGAGCTGAAACTTTACAGACACATTCTGGGGTCACCTAAGACTTATATAACATTTTGTAAAAAGGGGCATAATTGGCCCCCTTTCATTTCAAATTTAGAACCGAAAATCTTGCATTCTCAAAGACCGCCATTTAGAGTCGAGTCTGTTCGCAGCAGTTTAGATGACTTTCATCTTATTGCTGGAGGTGGGACGTCACAGTCACCTGTGGATGAGGAGGGACAGTGATTTAATTGCCTGTTAGTGGGATATTATGCAAAGCAGCGAGCGTCTCCTCCATGCCAAATGCCTCATGCTCGTTGGCCTTCGACAGCTACAAAAACGTGATTTCTTTTTCCTCCCCGACTCTGTCAATTTACCAGACCGACTTCCGTGCACGTTTTGTTTAATGGTTAGAGATAATGCAGCACGGGCTCCGTTATATTAAGCTAAATGAAAAGAGCATGGATTCATACCACACAGAAATTAAACTGCAATATGACAGCCATAAATCACCTTAAAAAGGAACCCACCTGGAATACCTCTTGATTAGGAGTTAAATAAAATGACCCAGAATTCTAGACCTTTAGTCAATCTCATATGAAAGTAGGCGCTCAGATCTTTTCCATCCCCCTCCTCCTTTTTCCTGCTCGAAACAGTCCTCGATCCAAATGCGCACTTATTAAGTTCCCTAAGTTCAATTTGAAATGAGTTTATAATTAACAAGTAAAGCCAAAGCTTTAAAATGTCAAATTTATTGTATTGCTATATCTCTGAAATTCAGAACTGAGGCCGAGTTCTACGGCGCCGTTGATAAGAGGCTTACACTGGCCGAATCTCAATGCTGATCACTCCGCTAACGACTTTGGTGGCCACTAGTTAAATTGGTTTCACCCTCATATTTGGGCCCTTTCGGAGAGATATCGTTTTTCAATGGTGGTAAGCAGTTTAGCTCGTCTTACAGACGGAGGCCGATGCAAATTAACTCAGTTTCGGCCTGTTTTGTTCAATGTCGAACATTATGCGTTTTATGAAAATCTACATTCAGCCCACCCGCCACGTTATATAAGCTTAGCTTAGACACACCTATCTTCCTGCACGTTTGGTCTTTAAACCCTCATTGCATATCAAGGACGCCGGAACACAGTATCTGATAATGCCATGCATTCATTACATTAATGAATCTAATATGAATAAGTGTCCCCCCATCAAGCCGTGCTCATTAGCATAGTCATTAATATTTATATCAATGCAGGTTTGTGTTAAGGCAAAGGCTGCATTCACGAATACAAAGAACTTCCTCCCAAATGCTAAACGCAGTAATCTTTGCTGTTGCAAAGTGTGATTTACGTAATATGAATCAACAGAGGAGGGCGATCGTGTTGGCTGCGTCGCACACATGAATATTACTCATATGCAGATCAGACTAGGGCGTGCTACGCCTCGACGGCTCGTTTCAAGCCAGCCAGAAGGAGGTGTGGGAACCCTTTGACTCCGTCCACAGCAGATTGAGCATCCGAGACCATTCGCTTTCTCTGACACACGGGTTATTATACATACAATAATGAAAGAAATGGGGAATGCACTTTCAGCTTTGAGTGCGTGTTTGTGTTTATTTGAATATGTGTGAACATTTTATTGCAGGAGCTTAATTGAGTTCTTAATTATGTTTCATTTAAGTATATAATTTGTCTCAAACGTGTGCATTCCTGTATTTGAACATGACTATCATGTTCTACTGTTTTAACTAGAGGATGCTGTGATAAAATGCATTGATGCAATAGTTGAATGCAATGATAAAATTGTAAAATGTGCAATGCATAATTGTCTTATAAGTGTTTCTCCTCAGATTCAACAGAAGAAATAAAAACAGAAGTGAGACAATTGTTATCAGAAAGTAAGTGTATGAATAGCATAGCTCAAATTATTTGATATTTTGGTCTTGAGATCCATAACTTTTGATTACAAAATTTTACTAGAGTCTCCACGTTCTATATATATATACATAACTTAAGATAATACATCACTTAAAAGTGTCAAGCATAAATGAAAGTGTTACTCCTAAGGAGAAATAGAAATAGACTTTAAATGAGAAAGTTGTTGTTAAGCAGTAAGACTGTGAATGGCATCTCTAGTCTTTATCTGAGGAGAAACATCTGAAAAACTGACTCTCTATTTTTTCTCTCATTACTGTGTAAGAGAAACAATTGAGACAGTATTGAGATTGTGATGTCTGTTTTCTGTGGTTGTGTGACAGTGCATGAGTGTTTGTGTATGGTAAGCAAAAGTGTGTGTGTTTGTGATCCTGGTATTCCCTACAAAGATGGCAATATCCGGAACATTTTTTTGGTCCCCATAAGGAAAACAGTGACGTTTTTTGAAAATGTAAAAATGCAGCAAGTTTTCTGTGATGGGTAGGTTTAGGGTTATGCGATAGAATATACAGTTTGTATAGTATAAAAATCATTGTCTATGGAACGTCCTCATAAAACATGAAAACCCAACATGTGTGTGTGTGCATTGCATGTTCATGTTCTGCTCTGGTTCTGCAGCTGTCAGGTGACATTTAAAAGGCCTTTCATAGCCTCCATTATATAGCCGAGCTTCCCCATCAAACCATCTTAAAATCATTTAACAGACATACTGTTTAGTTAAAGCATTAAACACACACACACACACACACACACACACACGCACGCACACACACGCACGCACGCACGCACACACACACTGTCAGAGCGGCTGTAGTGAATACATTGGAGCAATCAATATGAGTTAACCCTCATGTTCTGTAGGGGGTCCGACAGATACAGAGGCCCTTTTAATATCTCAGAAACACATTTTACATTAAAGGATCTAGTTGATACTTCATGACATTTCTTAATCTTATGAGATCTGATTATGAACAAACTTTCAATGTGACGGCATGCTTTTTGAATTACATCTATTTCTTCTTCTGCCAGTTTGCATTTATTGTATTTTTCTACAATGTTTTTGAACTCAAACAGAGCAATGTTACTATATCATAAACAAGTTCATCTGAAAATGCACAATTGTTAACAACAGAGGGTTAAGGCTTCAATAATATCTATTAAATCATTATTGATTAGGTCGGAGGAACATATTAAAAAATTTGAAGAGGTTAATTTAGACATTGAAGGGGTAGAGGGAAAAAAAGCATTACTTTTTGCCATTATAAACAATATTGCTTTTCAAAGTTTTCTTGAAATGAGTTAATTTTTTAATACAAGACCTTTAAAAAAAGTCAGCATGAAATGTAAGTTCTTTTAGAAAAAATGAAAAAAATCAAACTAGAAAAAATATGGGGTGGGACTTGATTTTCTCCATCGGGAATTGATTGGATGCTTGTGGTTTGCTATTGGTAGATCTCATGTGATTGACAGGTTGGTTGTCCCGCCCTTGCGCCAGTAAACATGTCATCAGAGAAGAGATGTCGATGAGATGCAAGAGGAAGGGGAAGTTATTTTGATGAAAGATTATGAGGCACATGAATTAAAAAATTAACGGATAAATCATTTATAATACACAATGCAATATTCCATAAAAAATAAGAATTAATGCATTTAATCATGCATGACTGCAAACAGAGGATTTCTACAATTGCATCAGCAACATAAAGCTTTTCAAGCGTAAGACCACTTTATCAGTCAATAAAACATAAACAAAATGATTGAGTATGTCTTAATTTTTTTTCAACAATGTTACTTTTTTAGGCATCAAGAGACTTGGCTATTTGGGTGGTGGAAATCATTCCTTCAGGTATCTGAAGCCGGACGTCTTTGAAATGCATTGGACTGAATCTGATCCCTGGAGTGTATCGCAGGAGGGCTGTTGGTACCATCCAGCACCATGGCCCAAGGGTTCCTCTTTGCATGCTTCGGGTTTGGCAGCTGAAGAGATGCGCTTTCACATGCCAGCGGAGGTCACCCAGATTTTCCAAAGTGGGCGGCCTCCCTATTTTTTCCCAGCTGTTTCCAATCAGCTGGCCTCTTCTTGGCCCATATTTTCTCACTCTCTTTATCTCTCTCTCTCTCTCTAAACACAGGAGTTGTAACTTGGCTGCATCAACAACACCAAATACCAATATCCACACCAAGACGTGAGCAAGCAATGTCGGTATTAAAATATAAAATGTATTTTAAAATATCGAGACTTTATTTAGGTATATTTGATTATTTCATTGATTGTTTCTGAAAACACTGATCTGTTTGTATGTTGTCATTCTAACCAGCCCAACACAGGAACAGTGACTCAACCAATGGCGTCCATTTGGGGGCGGGACTAACGGTTTTTCAGACTAGTAGCAGAAAGGGTAAGTGTTCTGAAAACCTGTTTTATTTTTGCATTTTGCTTTGGTGCTTCACTTTCAAATGAAATAATTTTTTGCTTCATGTCCATTTCATTAAGTTTTCTACGTTCATTTTTTTTTAACTATATTTCATAACTACACTGAAAAAAAAAATTGGTGTAGGATATACTTAAATATACGCAGAAATTGCCTGTAAATTTCACAAAGAAATGGCAAGTAACACTGAATTAAGCGTGAAATTTCGAAGAAGAGTGAAATGGTATTTTCTTGTAAAACATACTCCAATAATCTATATATGTTATATGTGTATGTATATATGTGAATGATACATTTATGGCCTTTTCTGTGATTGGCCAGTTTGTTGTGATTTTGTTTTTTGCTGAATTGAATAAATTACTTTAATATTTAGATTTAACTGTAATCTTACACAGCAAGATGATAACTTACAAAGGATTAAATTCATAACAATTATTTAATGAACAAAGCACACACAAAACTTACACTTAATCAACATCACAATTACTTTTCAGACAATTAATCGTCAGCCAAATTTTATAGTCGTGACAGTCCTATTTACAACTAGAAACGCTCAGAAGACAATTATCGAAAAAAGAGTGATCTGCTTCAACAATTGTGACATTTCAATCTTGTAATTTAGGACCGTATTCCAGTCCAAATATGAAATGATATCATTTTAACATAATAGTCTGGTGTCCTCGGGGTAATTTTCCAGTTCCGCCCCCCCCCCCCCGGAGGCGCATTCATAAAGACGTATATTAAATGTGACGGTTGGCAATATTCACTAAAGAACAGTTGTACCTCAAGGATCAGAGATGATTCATCACAACGGTGAAAAAAGCGAGAGACAAGGCGTGCTAAAACCGTCCAATGCAAATTAGTCCGATTTACAATCGTGTATTCTTCTGCAGACCATTGCTAAATGGTCAGGCTAGCTAGTCACAGATATTAAAATAAATTATGTCTAATTTGAATTTTAGTCACGGTACATTAACTAATAGAAAGTTATTAACATTTCAAGAGAGGAGGAAAAAAAAGCTTTTGCCTGCAAAATTAACAGTGGCTGGGCCTGACCTGTGCCGTGCACAGTTTGATCACTGTAATGACAGCCTAATGGCATATTTACATTTAAATCTCTGTAGCTAATATGGGATTCAGAATGGGACGCTAAGTCAAGGATTATTTGGTGTGGCCTGCTGGCCCCTCCGAGAGAATTTCTTCACTTCAGTCCTTGGCAGAAACTTCTTATTTCATGACTATTTATACCAGAAGCCTCTGCGGTCTTGCCAGCCCCTCCCATGTCCTAATGTGCTCTTTGGTGCGTATCTTTTATCTGCACTCCTCTCTTCTCTCTTCCTCAGTCTTTAAAGGCAATTATCATCGGCCCGCGTGCTTCCAGAGCCTTGTTAGATGAATGAAATTGCACACAGAGAGTGACGGCTGTTCGTTCGTGGCCCTCTGTCGCCCCCGTCCTCCAAATCCTCGAGCCCTGAGAACAGCACAGGAGAGTTTTCTTGCATTTTAAACGCTCCTGTTTCTGTTTCTATCTCTGCCCCCTCCGTTCGCGTTTCTCTGTGTTTCTGCACGGATGATTTGAATTCTCAACTGAGGATTTTGAGGTGCTGCGATAAAAAAAAAAAACCTGTGATCTATATGATCGGCAAAATACTTAAACAACTGAGGCTTGTCAAAACAGCCTGATTTGTGGCAGGTTTCGCAAAACGTGCGCTGTGAACACGACCTGTACGTTTAAATGCAAAGACAACTAGATAGATGTGAGACATTCAAAGAGTCGACAGAATTTCCTTGAAATTTTTTAAGATACATGATAAAATGAGAGAGGTCAATTAGTAAAAAGCAGGTTATCGTACAAACTGGAGAGGGAAATGATGTGATGTGAAAAACTGACTGGCGTAAAAAAAAAAAAAAACCCATTCCTGTCAAAACTTTAAGTGTTTGAAATCTTCCTCAGCATGGTTAAAGATTAGATCCATCAACATCCTCTCATGCCACAAAACCTGATCAAAAAAGCACTCCTTAAGATTAATGGTTTGACCTAAAAAAGCAAATTGATATTTGAATGTTGAAATCGAGACAAGACAATGACTAGCTTAAACACTTAAAAGCCTGGTTTATCTACAGAATATCTGGCTGATTCATCTTGTTTTCCCAACATGCTCTTTGCGGGAGGCGTTTTAAAATACATCTATTACAGGGAGCTGTGCCTCCGGCTGATGCTATCAAACTCTGACATTCTGCAGGTGGGGGGATGTGACGTGTATTTAAAAATGCAAAATGACATCTAGTCTTTGCGTGCTAGCGTGTTCCTCAGACCCCAAGTGTAGCCGGCCATCTGTTGATCTGGTCACATGAGCCGAGAGCTGGCAGAGCCTCTGTACACATGCTCATGTTCTGAGTGGATAGGAGAAAAGAGGAGACAAGACAAGATGAAGACAATTAAGAGAGGTGAGGAGAAGAGAAAAGAGCCTAGAAGAAGAGAAATGAGGACAGAATAAGAGAAATAAGGAGCATCAAAGAGGTGAAAGGGGGTGAAGAATAAGGGAAAAAAGAGGAGAGGGGAAGAAAATAGAAATGAGCAGAGGATAACAGGAGAAGGAGAAAAGAGCATCAAAGAGGTAAAAGGAAGTGGAGAAATAAGGAGAAAAAAGTGAAATTGGGAAAGAGAAGAGAAATGTGGAGAAAAGAGTCAAGAGGAAGATAAATGAGGAGGGGATAAGAGAAATAAGGAGAAAATTGCATCAAAGAGGTGAAAGAAAGAAGAGAAATGAGAACAAATAAAGAATTAGGAAAAAAGGAGAGAATAGGAGAAATAGAAAGAAAAGAGCATCAACAAGGTGAAAGAGAGCAGAGAAATTCTGAGAAGAAAAGAAAAAAAGAGGAGAAAAGACAAAAAGAAAAATTGGGAGAGGGAAAGAGAAGAAAAATGTGGAGAAAAGAGCCTAGAAGAAGAGACTTGAGGAGAGAATACAATAAATTAGGATAAAGATGAAAAGACAAGAAGACAAGAAAAAAGTGCTATAGAAGAGAAATGAGGACACATCAGCAGAGAAGAGGATAAATCAGGAGAGAATAGGAGAAATTAGGAGAAAATTGCATCACGGAGGTAGAAATGAGGAGAAATTAGGGCACAAAAGAAGAAGAGAAACGAATAGGAATAAATAAGGAGAGGGGAAGAGAAGGGAAATGAGGAGAGAATAGGAGAAATAGGGAGAAAGGAGCATCAACATGGTGAAAGGGAGTAGAGAAAAGAGAAGAGGAGAAATAAGGAGAGGGAAAAAGAAGAGAAATGAGTGAAGAATAGAAGACAAGCAGAGATGTGGTGAGGTGACATAGGGACTCTATGCAGAAAAACTAAATGGCTGAGGAGTCTCCACAGCGGTGAGACAATGTCACATTACTGATTAAAGCTCTTCAGAAAACACTAAAAATTAATATCATAAGCACACACAGAGTGGCCATTAGGGTGCTGTAATGTGACTCAGGAGGGACATGATGGATGTCCGGTGGCTCGAGGGCCTTATTTGCACACAGGCTGATATTAGGCCAGCGCTGGAGGCAGAGGAATGGAAAGATGGCTTTTTATTAGTGTAACATCCACAGAGGTGGACTCTATCTATCTATCTATCTATCTATCTATCTATCTATCTATCTATCTATCTATCTATCTATCTATCTATCCATCTATCCATCTATCCATCTATCCATCTATCCATCTATCTATCTATCTATCTATCTATCCATCCATCCATCCATCCATCCATCCATCCATCTATCCATCTATCCATCTATCCATCTATCCATCTATCTATCTATCTATCTATCTATCTATCTATCTATCTATCTATCGACTGTCTATCTAGAGGTACATATGTACTGTTTGTATTTATATATGAAAAAATGGCTAAATGTGTTTTAACAGTAATATAGTAAAAAAAGCCAAATATGTTGTAAAAAAGAAAAATGCTAAGGCCAAGATCTAACTCCTTTGCATTTTTACATTATGTTCAAGACTTTTTCAAATGTATGTTGTAAAGATTTAGAACAATATTTAAAAAAATAGTTTTTATTAATAATTATTCATATTTATCTATCTATCTATCCATACGTACAGACATCCATACATAAAACCCAGGCAATAATAATTTTGCTTATTATTCAGCCTATCTATCCAACAGTGGTTATATTATTATGGTAAAACATTTAAACTTTTTTCCTGAAGTAAAAGCAGTTGAGAAACACTGTTTTAGAGTGCAGCTTTTTTCCATAAGCCTGTCTTATTGGCTACGCTTCTCCTTCTTGATCAAAGCGTGAGTCATATCGGATAGTCTCCTAAACTAAAGCCATTTCCCTGTAAAACACTTTTTATGTATGGTTTTCACATTCTCAAACATAGATTTACTCCCTGGCTTTGCTCTCTCCCCCTTTGACAGCGCTATTGCATTCTCCTCCTTTTTATCTTCTCACATTTTAGGAGAATGAATTGCCCATCGCTGTCATTGGGCTCTGGCCGAGAATTCATTTTTGTGGGTCAAGTGTTTCAGAATGTCATCTCTGACAGGAACCATCCAACACGACGAATACAGGGACAGACCTTGGCTCGCCTCATCCTCCCATCACAGAATACACAAATACAAGGCCTCTGCCACGAAGATGTCCACTCGATGGTGGGCAGCATGCAGAAAATAACCACAATAAAATACCACAAAGAAGGGAGAATTTATATGAAGGGAACGACTGACATATTTCAACCTTGCCTTTGTGTAACTGCCAACGAGGCTGTACATTGTGAAGAACCTTTTTAATGAAAAAGTCCCTTCAAGACTTCAAGTACCTTTTTTGATTTTATTTTTTTAATAGTAGTTGCAAGACGGCACTGTATTGATTAAAAATGGGTCATCATGGTCTTGACTTAGTCAATTAGTTTAAACACATATATTATTGCATCATATATATATATGACTTAAGTGTACTGGTGTCTTCAGAAATTTACCGGCCATAAATATAATTACCAGCCATGGTAACATAGATTAATCCTTATTAAAGTTACAAAAGTTATTCAGTCAAGAACAATGAGTCTTGTTGTTTGATTAACATTAAAAACACACAGCAGCAGAAATATTAGGCTGCTGTCACTTTAAGAGCTAATGCACAGATCCAATATACTGATACACTTGCTTTTTATTTCTCAGCTGTTTATGTTCACTTAATAAGACATAACTGACTATCTTATGTTTACAAGGATACTTGCCAAGACGGGCATTTTGACATAATTTGTTCAATCTGTTCAAGCGCAAGAAGATGTGAAAAAGAGCTGGATTCAGTATTCACTCTGTCTGAGACGGGGATTTCTGGCCGTGCGCTTCAGATGTTTGCGCACAGAAAACTTCTAATGCAGTGCGAGTAACAAATTGATTTCCCTTTCACGTCTTCTTGAGCTTACATTTTTAAATTGGTAAGGCTTTTTTTGTGACGATGCAGTCAACTGTCCTGAGCGTCGTTCACATTTGTTTACGTTCTAAGTTTTGCATTGTTAGACTTTATAAAAAATGTTACCAGCCAACTGAAGTTTGACACCATTTCATATTCTCGCCAACACAGATTTTTACTCGCATTTGCCGCTTGGCGAGAGTTAATTTTAGGTCCTGTATATTAGTATGTAGCTGTGGAATTAATGCAATTATTTCAATAATGCTTAACAAACCACATTTTGAGGTTATACTGTAGTTCAGATTAGCATGTTATGCTTTATTCAGTACATTTATTTATGAAATAATTATTTGTTAAAATTAATTGATTAATATTGCTGAACTGTAAATTAACACTGCTGAAATATTAATAACAGAAATCATCCAAACTTTGTTTTGCTGATAATTTTGGCCTTGTTTTTTTTTTTTGCAAACATTCCAAAATTTCCACCTGAATTACAATAATAGAATGTTCAGCTTTCAAAATGCAACCAACAGCGATGGCATCATCACATTTGCATATTGAATTGTGATGGGTTTTCCTCCTTGGAAATATTTAATCATTTGTAGCCACATTTACAATATATGTTGATTCTTGTGTTCCGCAGACAGCAAACAAGATGCTTGCTTAGAAAAGCATGTGGCAAAGTGGCTCTAATGTTGGTTTTTATTATCCGCAGAACCGAAGCCCAAAACATAAACTTACCTAAAACGTCTTAAAACTTCTTTAGGAAGTGCATATGTAGTTGTGTTTTTGATGTCTCTGCTCCTCTGCTTTATCCCCTCGGCGCTGGTAATGAAGCTGAGGCTATGTGACAGAATTCAGCAATTACATCGGGCATAGTGTCGCTTTAGACATAGCACGGCGTCGCTAATGGAGAACGCTCTGCTGGAACACGGTTCGTTCTGTGAGGAAACAGACGCACCGCCAACAGGAGGCTGGGGGGCTTCTGAGGGGCTACGCGCTCTCTAATGCGATCGGACTGTAACGGACAATCTATTTACAGGGGGCTCTGGGGAACTAATAAACAAATGTTGAGTAATTTCAGCCAGCAGTAATTACCCTTGCAGCTGACAAGGAGAGTGTGATAGTTTCTCCTTCACCCTGCACCCTGAGCAGGAGGCTGAGGTCCCAGGCAGTGAAACATACACATGGATCTGAGCCAAAAGCCAGTCCTGCAAGATCACTTGACTTACCACAGCCGGGAACAGAGACCAACCAGAGCCCCAGATATGGGCGGTAGCTTTGTGCTGAGAATGTGCATTTGTGAGTTAACAGCACAGCAGTATTAGCTTGAATTCTTATTTTCCTGTGATTATATAAATATTAATGAATCAAGTGTGCTATTCCAGCTGTCCCTAAATGACCGTTAGGGCTGGGCGACATGACGTTTTTTAAATATTTATATATTCCATTTATACGGTGTGAAAAAAAACTAAAGCATGATATAATTAAGACGACATGCTTCCAAAAATAAATAATTGGCTTTTATTTTGTCACCAAAGCCGCAACAAATTAAAATATTATCTATACAATTTTGCCTAATGTTTCAGTTAACATCTGTTTTAATTATTATTTAAAAGTGGTCACTGTGACCCCTAATTTTCAGCTTTTTTCACATTTTTCCACTATGGATATTGTTATAAATATTGTTCTAAAGCTTTACAACATAAATTTTAAAAAGTCTTGAACATATGTAAAAATGCAAAGGAGTTAGATCTTGACCTTTAGATTTTTCTTTTCTTAACAAAACATGTAAAAATGTAGGCAAATGTAGTTTGTTTTATTCTATTACTGTTGAAATACATTTAGTCCAATTTTCATATGTAAATACATACATACTGTATATACAGTATTTCTAAACAGACAGACAGACTAACCTACTTTTTATATGAATACTATGAATTCAGACATACTACTCAGCCCCCATACTGTTTTTTTGCCTTTTATATAGTATAGAAATAGGCATATTCGGACACAGCGAGATAGTTCCTTCTCCAAACTCATGCCATTGGTTGAGCCGATGTTGCTGTGTTGTAGTGATCCAAATGATTGAAACTGACTGTTTGAACTGAATGAATTTGCCACTTGTTTAAACACTCCCATCAGAATTTGCGCATGGCAGGACGAGAAATAATCGGGAAATTAGTTAAATGATGTGGCCTTTAGGAAACTTAATGGTAAAACAAAAGCGTGAATAGGGCCTATATGAGTCAACATGGTCCAGCCCTAATAAGCATTAACATAAATGATGTATAGTGCATGATTAATTCTTTGTAAAGACATTGCTGTTCACCTCTGTCTGTTGTGGAGGTGTTCGTTTTCATCCCCACAGCTCACATCTTGATCTTGGCCGCCATTCGCACAAGCTGCCAAATAGATTTTTATGCAAATTCCTCTCTATCGATTGCAGCGCCTCTCATTGACGGACTGGGGGTATGTGGAAAGCAGCAGTAATTAGATTATGTGATAATGATTACAGCGTAAACATTGGTGGATAAAACCGGTTACATGTATCTGTGGGGCAATCTGGCACAAACAATAAAAGCATCTGAAATCCATGAAAATGTTTTCCGCACTTCTCTCTCTCTCTCGTTTTCCCCCGACTCTTTTTTTCTCTCCCTGTACTGAATAATAAGTGCTGGATGGCGTGACAGGCCAATATGATCCGCTGACAGACGGGCAGAGGGGTCCGCGAACGCCTCCCTCTCTCAGACAGGCAGATGTCGTGCGTCCCCGTGCGGAGCGAGTCGAGGGAGAGAAATGAGGAGGTGGGAACTTGAGCGCTCCTCGGGGGGTTGAGTGGTCATTTGATGTCCGGCACAAGGGCAGCGTGTGATGGAGAAAGAGCCGGGCGTAGAGAAAGGCAGATCTGCCGTTCTGCTGTAAATCTGGGCTGGCAGGAGGGCGAGATGGACGGGGGGCATAGAGCAAAACACAGACAGACTTCATTGAATGTTTGGGCTTGTTTTATTTATTTATTTATTTACTTTTGGACTTTTTTTATTCTGACAGCAACGCACATGAGTGAATTCACTCTTTCAGACTGTTTACTGCTAAAGGCCCCACTGCAAGGGATCCCTTTATAGAATATAGGTATTATATGTATATCCTGTTTATATTGTTTGAAAAAAAATGATATTAATATTGTAATATTTTGCATAATTATTAGATTAACAGTGCGTTTTTTCAACCAATATAATAAATTTTCAACCTAATTCAAATGTATGTGTTTATTGTTTTTTCCCCACTATATATATTGTTCCAAAGAAGTTTTACAACACTAAAACAAAAGCAAAGGAGCGATGAAGTCTTAGAAATATTTTTTACCACAAAACATATTTGGCATATTACTTTTTTTTTTTTTTTCTTTCATAGCCCCCTATGGTCAAGTATTGATGTAGAAACAATTTTCACTCTGAAATGTCATGTTTAATTTAAAAAATACATATTTCTTTTTAATTTATTGTGAAATTTACTAGCAATTTCTAAGTAAAAATCCTGAAATAGTATTTTCTCGTAAATGTACCTCAATAATCTGTTTTAGTTACAACTTTCGATTTCAGTGCAAAAACCCATTATGGATTATACCCAAGCACATTTACAGAACTCCATTTTAAAAGGAGAATTTTGGGTGTCTTAATTTTCATGCATGTAGTTTCTTTAGTACAAGCTTCACACTTATACTTTTAAATCCTCTAGAAGGTTCATTTATGTCCATTCTAAGTATATTACTACTAAAGCAATTATTTTTTCTGTAGTAATCAATAGGTATTATGCTTAGTTTATAAAAGTGTATGGTTGACCTGTTTCACATCAGCTTTTTTGGAAGTTTGTTGAGGCCCCCTGATTGAGAACCACTGGTATATCATATCGTAGCACTCCTTAAAGGGTTAGTTCACCCAAAAATTCTGTCAGTAATTACTCACCCTCATGTAGGCTCACTATTGGCCGACGCTGGTCATGTGTGTGATGCTGGCCAATAGTGAGCCTACGTTCTGACGTAGAACTCAGAAGCGCTGCGCTGTTACACTACATCAACAGCATAGGAGAATGACATGGAAGAGAAGAGATTGTTGAATAAAGCCGTTATTTTTGTTTGTTTTTTTGCGCACAAAAAATATTCTCGTCGCTTGATGAACTTAAAGGGACAATGTGTAGTTTTTTAGGTATTTTTTTTTTCTAAAATCAATATTTTTATTCATAAATATGTCCTCAATGGTGTACAAATACCTCTGCCAATTATCTGACTTATCCTCGTAAACGAAGAATTTATTATCTTTATATACATGGTCCGAGTAGGTCCACGGAGGCTTCCATGTCGTTCCGCCATCTTGAAAAACTATAATAGCAGAGAGGGTCAAAAAGTACTAGGCTAACGCGTTTTCGTTCAGAGCCAGCGTCACGTGACTGAAAGCAGCAGAAACGGAGGAGCAGAGCAGTGAGAGGCGCTTGTCACGGCCCCGGCAAGTTTAAAAGGCTGCATTGCATTGTTATTATTCATACTGTAACATTCGTTTGTTCGTTGTGTCAAGTTGCAGTTTGTTTGAGATAACAAACCTGTTCACCCGAAGGAAAACTCGACGAAGTGCTATTAGAAGACATCCTGTCATAGCTTTTTGGTACATAACAGCTACCGTAGATGCAACACGCATTTGAAAAAGCGAGGCGCTGGAGAGCACAATTCGTTTGAAGGCAAAATACAATTTCACCGCTAGATGGGAGGAATTCCTACACAATGTCCCTTTAAGATTGAGCCACTGTAGTCACTTGGACTGTTGTAACGATGTCTTTACTAACTTTCTGGGTCGGCAGATGAAATTACCTTGCAACCTATGAAGGAGTGATAAAGTTCTCAGTTTTCATAAAAAATATCTTAATTTGTGTTCCGAATATGAACGAAAGTCTTACGGGGTTGGAACAACATGAATTACTGACAGAATTTTCATTTTTGGGTGAATTTTCCTTTAATTCTTTTGTGAAGGGGCTCAGCTGAGCGGAAGGCCAACGTGGAGAAAGAAGATCGTCACCGCTCGGCTCTCAGTCTGTAATTAATGGCCAGTGATCGGAGGTGTGGTCCTCCGATACCCGCTCGTCTCCCACGCGGCCCAGCTCACGGTCAGCAGACGTTAGGCTACATTAACTGCCTGCGCTGTTGCTATTTCAGAGAAAGAGGGCGAGAGATGAGTAGGAGACTCATGAAGGTGCTTGATCCCTCGGAGCTTAGGTGCATGAGACGGTAGCTGTGTACCTTTCATCTTAGCAGAGATTTGGAGAGGGTTCACACCACAGAGGCTCCTTAATTCTCACTAATTCATTTGCGCTCCAGATTCGCTTGGCGGTGGATAACCTGAGAATGATAATGAAGAGGATAGAGTTTGGGCAGAGTCCCCTGACTTTGAATGTGCCTGGAATGGATCGAGGGAATCTTTCTCTTTGAATCTTCGCAAGGAGAAACGAATCTTATTAGTATCTGTCATCAGATGTCCTGGAGACAGAGTTCGAGAGGCTTTAAAGGGATAGTCCACCTAAAAATGAAAAAAATATGACATTATATTTACTTACCTTTATGTTCTTCCAAAATTATGTTTTTTTCCCTAATACAAAATAATATCAAGCTCCAAAATGACAAATACAAGTAGTCCATAGGAATCTTGCACTATATTATGAAGCTTCTTTGCATTGCTCTCTGATGTCAGTAATTTCAGTTTCAAATAATAAATGCAATTTTATTGGGGGGTTTAGGCATTGGTCAGTTTTGAGATTTTGGGCTATTTGCTCCATAACTTGTCTTTTTTTTAGATTAGTGGAAAGAAAACATCCAAAATACACATTTAAGTGTTTATTTTATTACACTTTTTTTTCCCCTCCTTCATAGCCCAATGGGTCAGTAGTATTGATTTAGAAATATTTTTTTTAAAGGCATAGTCCACCTAAAAATGAAAAACAAACAAAAAAATGACATTATATTTACTTACCTTTATGTTCTTCCAAAATTATCTTCTTTCTTTTTTTAAGGGCAATTATCAATTTTCTGATTTTAGGCTATTTGCTCCATAACTTGTCTTTTTTTAGATTAGTGGAAAGAAAACATCCAAAATACACATTTAGGTGTTTTATTACACTTTTTTGAGTGTGTAGGTTTCAATCACAAAACATATCTTTAAAGGCCATTTTCTCAAAATGAGTTTTTTCATCTCCACTGAGCCAAAAATCTCCACTTACATACACCAAACTTTGCCATTTTATTCCCATCTATATTGGATGGTTTTTACAGAGGCGTTTGTTAATATATCATTCACCTGATTCATTTTATTCCTAAAAAATGTGGTTAAAACATTTTCTGGCTGTTGACAGTATTTTCGAATTTATGGATTGATTAAATTAGATAAAACCTTTATACAAAATAAAACCATTTCAAATCTGGCTTTATTAAATGTTCAGATTTCTGTTCTGTAAATGGGTGTAAATTAGTGCGTATACAATTAGACAATGACTGATGTGCATATTTAAATATTACATCTCAGTAATATATCTCTTGTCTTAATGTACTATGATTAATCGATAGGAGAAAGTATAATGATATCTGCTAACTTTTTTACCCTATTCACCTGTAATGTCTTGCTTTAAGTCATTATAGACATTCAGTAACAGTAGTTCCCTTTCAGTCAGTCACTCTTCCCCACCGCATGGGTATAAAAGGAGCCGCAAGTGCATTCTCGCATTATGTTTCTGCTTGGAAGTATGCCTCCGCAAGTATGCGTTTCCCCCAGTGAGCCGTCTTGCACAGGTCCTGTGCAAGATCAGGGAGGACGAGGAGCAGGTCCTTTTGGTTGTGCCTCACTGGCCCACCCGGACTTGGTTCTCCGTACTCATGCTCCTCGTGACAGCCCCTCCCTGGCCAATCCCTCTGAGGAAGGACATCCTTTCTCAGAGACAGGGCACCCTTTGGCACCCGCGTCCCGATCTCTGGAACCTGCACGTGTGGGTCCTGAAGGGGACACAGAAGGTTTGAGTACCCTACCTCCTCAGGTGGTAGCTACCATCACTTCAGCTAGAGCCCTGTCCACTAGACATGCCTACGCTCTGAAGTGGAACCTCTTCGTCGCCTGGTGTTCTTCTCACCGAGAAGATCCCAGAAAATGTCCGATCAGGTCTGTGCTCTCCTTCCTCCAAGAAGGGTTGGAACGAAGGCTCTCTCCTTCCATCCTGAAGGTTTATGTGCCTGCGATCTCTGCGCACCACGACCTTGTGGAGTCTAAGACAGTAGGACAGCATGACCTGGTCATCAGGCCCACATATGACCTCTTGGGACCTCGCAGTTGTTTTATCTGCGCTGCAGAGAGCTCCCTTCGAGCCATTGTACTCAGTCGAGCTAAAGTACCTCTCCATCAAGACAGCGCTCCTGGTTGCCTTGACCTCCATCAAGAGGGTAGGGGATCTGCAGGCATTTTCGGTTGACGAAGCGTGCCTGGAATTCGGGCCGGCTAACTCTCACGTCATCTTGAGACCCCGGCCTGGATATGTGCCCAAGATGCTCACAACTCCTTTCAGGGATCAGGTGGTGAACCTGCAAGCGCTGCCCTCGGAGGAGGTAGACCCAGCCTTGGCACTGCTCTGTCCAGTATGCGCCCCTTCGTGCTTAGAACGTAGACCGAACGCGGTGTTTCAGGACCTCAGACCAGACCTCAGACCAGCTCTTTGTCTGTTACGGTGGGAAGCTGAAAGGAAAGGCTCCCTCCAAGCAGAGGTTGTCTCACTGGATAGTGGACGCCATTGTCTTGGCTTACCAGGCGCAGGGCCTGCCATGCCCCCTAGTGTGGCTTCCTCCTGGGCTCTAGCGCATGGTGCCTCGCTAACAAACATCTGTAGAGCTGCAGGCTGCGCGACACCTAACACTTTCGCGAGATTCTACAATCTCCGTGTAGAGCCAGTGTTCTCTCGTGTACTCGCTTCCGGTAGCCAGTAAGTAGGACCTGCTCGGTGTCATCGCTTGCTGCGCCATCCCACTCCATGGACTGGATACGTGCGCTATTTTACTCAGATGAGTTCTCCATAGACCCTGAGTTCCTCATGCACTGTCGAAGCCATCACCAGAGTGCATGCCCAGTTGATCAGCCCTTGTGAACGTTTAGGTGCCTCCGTGTGCATGGTTCCCCGCTTGGGCAACTCCCACATGTGTATTTCCACGGTAAGTGTCCTCCGAGCACGTGTCTTTCCCTCTGCAAGACCCCTCTTGCCATCTCGAAGGTTGAAACATTCCACACTGCGGGCTGGATACCTCTGAGTTCTCCATATTTATTTATTTATTTTACCTTTATTTAACCAGAAGAAAAACTCATTGAGATTAAAAATCTCTTTTCCAAGAGCGTCCTGGCCAAGACAGGCAGCAGCACAATTGACAAGGTTGCAGACATAAAAACATATAACATATTACATGAACATAAAACGTATAACAATTTATGCTGGTAATAAATAGTGAGTTACAAGGTCATAAAATATCAAAATTTCATATATATTTATCACAATTGATAAAAAACAACAAGGATCGTCCGAGTAATCAATCATAACATCTACAGCCAGTTTGTGTAGCCTCCATGTCATTTAAAAGTAATTTAAAAGCAACCAGTGAAACCGGCTCCTGAATATTCAGGACATTTTGCAGCCGCATACTTAAACGTCCCTTTTCCCAGTCCAGTCCGGACTTGAGGGACAGATAACAGTAATAAGTCCTCAGAACGAAGACATATGCATCCCGTACTCAGGTCATATGTGTATTTTAAGTCCTTCCTGCAGGTAAGCGCAGTTACATATTCCATCTGGGATATGCTACCCAGTGTACCTTGGTATTTTTGCGTTAGCCTGGCCCTTCACTCGTGCTAGCCTCATGACAAGGAGCTGGGGCTTGCGGAGGATACTGGAAGACAGCCGCAGTAGCGAGATTAGATTGGGACCCCTATTTCGTCAGTCACTGACTT
Source organism: Gila orcuttii (assembly GCA_026230005.1). NCBI lineage: Eukaryota > Metazoa > Chordata > Actinopteri > Cypriniformes > Leuciscidae > Gila > Gila orcuttii. The sequence goes on along the minus strand of JAPDVR010000007.1, from coordinate 49,235,932 downwards.
CACTCGTAGTGACTGACTGAAAGTAGTGACTTTCGCTTTACCGCTGAAACGATCGGGGCGCACAGTCTCGGCTCCTCAGCAGGTAACATAAGTACTCGCGGCTCCTTTTATATCCACGCGGTGGGGCAGAGTTCGCGATGCAAATTCTGCAGGTATTTTCATACCATTGGCTCGTTTTCTAATACTCAAAGGTGATAGGGCTCTCTAGCGAAACCCCCATTTCGTCAGTCACTGACGTAACGTTTTCTGTAAAGCTGCTTTGAAACAATATATACTGTGACAAGTGCAATACAAATAATGGACTATATTCCAAGTCTTCTGAACTCAAATGATAAATTGGTGTGAAGAACAGACTGAAACTTTAGTCAATAACCTGATAGCCTTGTAACCTTCCCCTTTGCCGAAGCTCAGAAATCGTGCATCAATCCAGGTTTAGTTCACTTAGAAGACTTATGGTGTTGCATAAACTACTTTTACAGTATTTCTCTGTCATTTTAGGAGCTTGACCGATGTAAACTGCCGCTATATATGGAAAACAAATGTGAAGATTCTTCAAAAATTCTCCTTTTGTATTCTACAGAAAAAAGTCAGTAAACGGATGAGAGAGGGTGAGTAAATAATGAATTTCCAATTTTTGGTTGAATTGTTCCTTTAAGCATTCAAGCTTTTGCATGTTGAGTTTTTTTCCAGGCCTCCCGTGTGAATATAAAGCTGTGGGTGTGCTCACACGGTAGCAGCTGTGGTCAAGCAATTACATCCACTGATGTTGAGGCATGGAAAGCGATCCGTTCAAATGCTGATCACCATTTCACAATCAGATTCTGCAATGAATATTTATCACTCCAGAGCTGTAGGAATGCTCAATCAATAGATTTTACCCACTAGCAGAAAGATCTTCTTTTTCCGTCTCTCTCTGCTAACACCAACCTACACAAAAGTGGTACATTATCATCAGAGATGAGCAGCACCGTATTTACATTTATGGATTGAAATGCCGCATTTTTTTTCCCAGCAACACTGGAGTGAGTTGGTTTATTCCTAACGCGCTCAGTTGTGAACATGATATACAGTGTTTTTATCATCAACAATATGTCTTAGTTCACAACAGGCCATGAAAGTGCTCTCAAAACCCCTGAACTCATGGGCCTGTATATCACTGAAATCTGACCCAAGATTTAAACAGAAACTTTGTAAAAATGTCAAGGAAGCAACTGCCATAAATCGACAACAGCAGCACATTTAACATGCAATTGAAATGTCTTAGACTAACATTTTTGTCAGTGACCTTTGTTCTTAGCAGATGTGGCTAGAAGTTGCTGTTGATTCCCTCCTTTTTTGGAAGGAGAAAATTCAGCTAGACTTTTTACATTTGTCAATGCTTTTATTGCAGAAATGTGTATTTTCTGTTGCAAAGTGTCTCTAAATAGCAAAAATAATGACCTGCAATTGGTCAAATATACTTACTCTTAAGAGGAATTCCTAGTGCCATTATAAGGCATGACTGAGGCTACAGTATGTTAGAAATAGGATACTATTTATACGGTATTTGTGCATTGGACAGGATGCAAAATGTCCTAATTCAAAATTGTACCTATGTTTTAGCCATTTATTATGCAATATTCAGGAATTATTAAGCTAGTATTCCATTCCAAACAGACTGTACATACTGATTAACAAAAAGCATGTACATTTTTAGGTTGATATATTGTCAGCATTATTATTATACTTGATTTTTTTTTCATGCAACATATGTGGAGGTCAAAGCATGAATTTATATCAGAGGCATATCCAATAAAATAAGTGGCGGATCCAATTCCAGAGCTGTACAGATTAAGCCCTGCATCCTCCAAAATAAGCTCAAGGAGGCAGAAACTGGTTCATTTAGCTCTCTAGGCACTCACACTGAGATGCTGGTTATGATATGATGTTGAGTTATATACTTTAAACTAATTCCCTGAAGCTCTCGCTGTTCGTCCGCCAGTTTGGCAACGCGCTGCCGCAGAACTAAAGCAGATCAATGAGGTGTAATGACTCTCCAATCTCCTTCAATACTCAATTAATGAAAAGGATGGAGAAAATATCAACACACTGCCAGCCAGCGCTGCTCCAAAACTGTGAGTAATGATTACTCAGGAAACACTTTACAGCCGGAGAGAATCCCAGCAGAGCTCTGGACACCGGGCTCCTGGGAGGTTTGGCCATAAACGGGGAGATTCAGCACAGATTTACAGCTTTGAGAGTTCTGAGAGCAGAGCCGTTGAAAAGCTTTGCTCGCTCACATAGAAGTGAGTCTAATTTGTAGCTCTGCTGGGAGACTTTTAAAAGAGAAGTTTTCTCCCTTTACAGAAAAAATTAAACTGGGCTGCATGAGGGTCAAATCATGATTCTTTTTTTTCCATATGGAGTAAAACATGACATTTAGGTCATGTTAGAGGCAGTACAAAATATGAACATTCATTACAATGAATAAATAAATTTAAAACAAATTATATTTAACAATAGGCTACTTATTAAAACAGTCAATAGTGATACTGACACAAAACCTGCTTTACTGAAAACACTGATAACCTGCCGTTCAGTAAGCGAATCAGACATTGATTCAGTAACTGCTCTATTCAATTCAGTGATTGATTGAAACTAGTAATTCGTTTTAACTATTCATTGAAAGAATTGGCTCAATAGAATCATTATTTTGAGAATCAATCTACACTGATTGTGCTAATATTTTTTGATTTAGTAAAAGAACTGGCTCATAAGAGCCATTAGTTTAGGAATCAGTCTACACTGATCGCGGCAATGTTTTTAATTCGCTAAAAAGGATCGGCTCATACAAGTAATTTGTTTAAGAATCAGTCTACACTGATTGCACTAATGTTTTTGATTCAGTATAAAGACCCTGCTTAAATGAGTCATTTATTTAGGAATCAGACTACATGGTCACAGCCACATTTCCCAAAAGCATAAGCCTAAGTACATGACCATTGGTTTCAGTGGTTTCTACGATCTAGCTTCTGATGCTTTTTGAAAAACACAGCCCACGCTATAGGTTTTGATTCATTATAACTGGCTCGTAAGTGTCCTTCGTTCGGGAATCAGACAATATGGTCGCGATGTATGTTTTGATTCATTGACTCATTTGCACTTGAATCGAACTACTCAGTGGTTGCTTTGAGTTTGTTTTTGCGTTCAGCCCGTGAGAACAACTTATACTATAGAAGGACGTTTCGTGTCATTATTTCGCAGTGCACTGTGATTTTATTGCGTCATATTAAAGGGTTAGTTCACTCAAAAATGAAAATTACCCCATGATTTACTCACCCTCAAGCCATCCTAGGTGTATATGACATTCTTCTTTCAGACGAATACAATCAGTTATATTTAAAAATGTCCTGGCTCTTCCAAGCTTTATAATGGCAGTCAATGGCCGTTTAAGTTTTTTTAAGTCCATCAAAGTGCATCCATCCATGATTAAAGTCCTCCATACGGCTCCGGGGGGTTAATAAAGGCCTTCTGAAATGAAGCGATGCGTTTGTGTAAGAAAAATATCCACATTTAAAACTTTATTGCTTAATATAACTAGCTTCGGGCAGACAGCCTACGCAAGTCGACTTACACCAAAAGAGTTTTTTAATATAACTCCGTCTGAAAGAAGAATGTCATATACACCTAGGATGGCTTGAGGGTGATTAAATCATGGGCTAATTTTAATTTTTGGGTGAAAAAATGCAACCTGCGAAATCATATTATAAATTGTTGGTAGGAACAACTGAAAATTTGTTCTTTGTTTCTACGTAAATTTTTCTGCTTTTTAATCTTGCTTTCAACAAGAGAGGCTGTGTTAAATGGCGGCCATAAAATTTGTGACCCGAAGTGGCTCGCTCAGCGAAAACGGCTGTATGAAAGTGAAAGCATAGCCGGCCTGCTGTATGACTGTATAAACATAACAGGTTGTGAATGAATCAGAGGTCATCGCCTGTCTGCTGGTTAATACATAATTTATGTCTCAGCATTGCTTCATTACAGAGCATCAAAGAAATCAATGGCCCAGCGGGGTTGCTATCACAGAGTATACAAGAGCGTACGTGCGCACTCGTATAGAAATCTCACCCGTAGCCCCGTCGCACCTTGAGCTGTAACTCTCCTGAGCGGCTCTGCCTGTGCGCTGACACTCTGACAGCGAGGAAAATAAATCCCCTCCTTTATTCGGCACAGAATTCAGCGCACAAGTGGCTGTAATCAATAAACACACAGTCGAGCGGAGTGATTTACGCGGCCCCGTGTTTCACGCACAAAGAAAAGCTCAGTTCCCCCCACAGGCTGGCACCATAATGGAGGCCTTTCAATCTTAATGGACGGCTACGATTGTCATGCTTGTTGTAGCAGTATTCAAAAGCGCCATCCGATCAGCCTGCAGGACAGCGCAGAGCAGACAGATGATTAGGTACAGCAAACGAGCCTTATCGCCAAGGGAAATTGATGACTCAATCCAGGGGAAGATGGACGACTTCATTTGTGTCATATAAAGAGCTGTATCGCTCATAACAGAGTTATGATTGAGCTTTAAGGGAAGCGTTCATAATGACATTACATCCAGATATGCCTCTCCTCTTCATCTGGCATCCATCCATGCGTGTGTGTGAGGGCTGGTAGGAGGCAGAGAGAGAGAGAGAGAGAGAGAGAGAGAGATAAGTGGGTATCTCTTTTTCTTTGCTCAGGAGAGTTAATGGAGATCTCAGCTGAAGTATCAACATTGTCTCAGAATCAAATTCTTGGCAGTCTCAATTTTCTCTCCAGTCAATCCAATGTCAAGTCACCTTTATTTATATAGCGCTTTTTACAATACAGATTGTTTCAAAGCAGCTTTACAGAGATAACAGGAAAATAATGTTGTAATTATATTGTTAAATATAAAATTAAATGTCCCCAACTAAGCAAGCCAAAAGCCAAGGGCGACAAAGGCGAAGAAAGGCGACAATCCAATCTAGTGGTTCTTAATTGGTTTTGCTTCAGGATCCAGGTTTTAAGTGGTGACCCATCACAGTACTCAAAACTATTTTCAAAAAAATATAAAATATTTAAATATATTAATTTATTTTGCTATCATATTTATACACAATTAAAACATTAGCTGTATATATATATATATATATATATATATATATATATATATATATATATATATATATATATATATATAATATATATCTGATCAGCCTGCAGGAAACTACACATATTTGTTTTAAGTTTATAAGATTATAAGTATGTTTCTACCTCAAAATGTTTTACTAGCAGTTTCTTTATAATTTGTTGTGAAATTTACTACACATTTCTGGGTGAAAGTTGTTTCTACACCATTTTTTTCCCGTGTTTATATTTTTGCATTTAGCATTATTTCGGTTTTTGCATTTACTGTTCGCTGCCCTCAGAACACCTGCGACCCATCAGTTGAGAACCACTGGTTTAGGGGAAACAATTGAGATATTGAAGAGATCTCAATTGACGTTTTTTTTCTTCATATCTTACAGGAGGAATAGAGCAAGTACAAACGAGCCAGAGATGGAGGAAAGTGAATCGGCGAGGGAACAAAGAGAAAACACTTGAGGCGATCATTCCTGGCAGAGAGCTGGCAGCTCTCTGTGCTTTCTTTCCCGTTTTTTCCTTTTTTTCCCCTGTAATTTTAAAATGTTTCCCTCCACCTCCAGCAAAGTGCAATAACAGTGTACAGATTGCTTATGTCATCACATTTTG